>JAKOGI010002644.1:0-95644 GCA_029747015.1 Carnegiea gigantea | reverse complement strand
TGATGGGGACCATCCTTTGGAAACAAGTGAAGACCAAGCCACATGCCTAAGGGACCCTACAACCACCAAAGAAGTCAAAGAGGTTCATACCATGGTCCGAGAAATCATCAAACATGCATTGCACATGCTGCCCGGTTTGGACAGAAATTGGCCCGGTTTGCAAGCCTAATTACCCAAGCTTAGGTGGACTTAAAGGGCTGCCAAAATTACTTTTTGGAACCCTTAATATGTCAGCTTCAAAGGCATATAAAGAGTTCTAGGTTAGGTATCTAGGAAATAAGTCAATGGGAGCCTTTTTCTAGAAACAGCAGAAACTGTCCCAGTTTGCACATGCTGCACCTTTTGCCTGATATCTCCCAAACGGCTACTCCAAATGGCGTGCAACTTGATCCGTGTGAAAGATGACTTCCCGAGCTTTCCAACAAGACCTATTTCAGCCAATTTGGATGAGAAACCTAGGATTTATAGCTGTTTAAAGTTGACCCATGTGCACTGAAAAGTTGCTGACATAAAGTAAAAAGCACTTTTCAGCTTTTGTCTTTTGCTTTTTGGTCCCCCCATGCTTTTGGACTTGTAAGAGCTTGTTGGATCCTTTTTTTTTCAGCTTGTTAAAGGTTTCCCCCACTATAAAAGGGAGGCCTTGGGCTGCCAAGAGCATAGATGAACTTGCATTCAGCTTTGAGTTTTGTAAACTCTCTCAAATTCTCTTCAAAATTCCTAGTGTTATATCTTGAGTGTTTGGCAACCTCAAGTGGGTCTCTAGGTCTTCTTAATTCAACTAAGAAGGTGATTAACTTCTGTAACTTAGTTGAAGGAAGAAGATTTGCCCAAGTGTGCAAACCAACGTGGATTATCATCACCCTTGCTAGTCCACTTGATCTATCTTGGTTCTTGATTTTCTTTTCATGTTTTTCTACCCAAGTGCATTCTTGATTCACTTTAGCAAATACTTGCCTTAGTGAAGCTTGAATACATCATTTGGTATCAGAGCTTAGGCTACCCTCTTGGCCAAGCTTCCATCCCCCAAACACATACCAAACACCAAAACCACAAAACAACCCCAAACACGCTCTCTTGCATTTTCCAAACCGTGCACAACCAGAATTGTAGCACGGCCACCCCGTGCCACAGTGGCACGACCGTGCCACATTCCATTTTCAGTCAGCCCATGCCAGCAGCACAGCACGGCCTGACCGTGCCTACAAGCACGACCGTGCCTACCCCTCCCGTCCCCAAAACACAAATTCTCCACTCCAAAGCCAACATGTCCTCTAGCCTCACTCCCGAGCAAGTGGCTGAACAAGCTTTGAGAGAAAAGGCCGAGCTACAAGCCCAAGTCAAGTACCTTCAAGCACAACTTGGTCACATGATGCAAGAGAAGAGAAGGAACTTGAGAAGTCCTAGGAGTGTAAGCAAACAAGACTCGGATGACTCCGAGGAAGAAGAAAGCAACTCTCTTGAAGACTCCGGTGAGGATGTGTATGCAAGAAGACCAAGGAGGCATCATAGGCCTCAAGAGCGAAGCTACAATGACTTCAAGGTGGATATTCCCAACTTTGAAGGCCAACTTGACCCGGATGTATTCTTGGATTGGCTCCAAACTGTTGAAAGAGTCTTTGAGTTCAAAGACATCCCCGATGAAAGAAAGGTAAAGCTTGTTGCTTTAAAGCTTAGAAAGCATGCTTCCATTTGGTGGTCTAATATTGTGAGTAAAAGAGTTAGGAAGGGTAAAGGGAAGATAAGAACTTGGGAGAAAATGAAGTCCAAACTTAAGTCCAAGTTTTTGCCACCCCATTACTTGCAAGACAACTTCCTTAAACTCCACCACCTCAAACAAGGGTCTAAGAGTGTAGAAGAGTACACTAGAGAGTTTGAACAATTATTGTTGAAATGTGATTTGAAGGAGGATGAATCTCAAACTTTGATTAGATACTTGAGTGGTTTGAATGATGAAATTGCTCATGTTGTTGAACTCCACCCTTACACTTCCCTAGATGAGCTTAGTGCCTTAGCTCACAAAGTGGAGTCACAAAAGAAAGCCAAGGGCAAGGGCATGGCCTCCAAGCCTAACCCCCGTCCTTACCCATTCCAAAAGCCCTCATACTACCCTCCCAAGTCAACTCCAATCTCAAACACAAGACCCCCTCCGCCAAATCCCCCTCAAACCCCCTCAAAACAACCCCCAAACCCGGTGACAAGAAGAGATGTTTCCGTTGTCAAGGCCTTGGACACTTTGCTTCCGAGTGTCCTAACAAAAGAGTTGTCACTTTGGCCGAGTATCAAGCTCATTGTGAGGAGCTAGATGATGAGAATGATGGGGAAGAAAAGGAGCTTTTCATGACCGAAGCTCTTGAAGAAGTCGAAGAGGGGCCCGATGAAGGAGAAATGCTTGTGATAAGAAGAGCCTTGAGTGGTATTGCTTTCCAAAATGACATGGAACAAAGGGAGAACATCTTCCACACCCGGTGTACCGTGAAGGGGAAGGTTTGCTCTCTTATTATTGATGGTGGAAGTTGTGCCAATGTTGCTTCCAAGACTCTAGTGGACAAACTCAAGCTATCGGTCTCTCCACACCCAAGCCCTTACACCATACAATGGCTCAATCAAGGTAAAGGCTTGCAAATCTCCTCTCGTTGTTTACTTAGCTTTTCAATTGGTAAAAGTTACAAGGATGAGATTTGGTGTGATATTGTACCCATGGATGCTTGTCATGTTCTCTTGGGACGTCCATGGTTGTTTGACCGAAAGTGTGATGCATGATGGTCGGTTAAACACATATACATTTGCCAAAGACCACAAAAAGATCACCCTTACCCCTCTCAAATCCAACTCACAAAAAAGGCCTCAAGACACTCCTAGCATGGATGTCTTTCTTACTACCCTACTCCATTCCCAACTCCATGAATATGATGATTTCAAGGAGTGGATTTTACTTGGCCAAGAACCGGCCGAAGCTAAGGATTCTTCCCATCCTTTGCTTTCCTCTCTCCTCAAAGATTTCCAACATGTCTTCCCTAGTGAGGTTCCCCATGGCCTCCCTCCCAAAAGAACCATACAACACAAAATTGACCTCGTCCCTGGTGCCACCCTCCCAAATAAGCCGGCCTACCGAATGAATCCCCAAGAGACTCAAGAGGTGCAACGACAAGTAGATGATCTTCTTGCCAAAGGCTTGATTCGTGAGAGCCTTAGCCCATGTGCCGTGCCGGCCCTGCTTGTTCCGAAGAAAGACGGGTCAATGAGGATGTGTGTGGATAATAGAGCGATAAACAAAATCACTATCAAATATCGCTTTCCTATTCCACGGTTGGAGGATCTCTTAGATGAGCTTCATGGAGCTACCATCTTTTCTAAGATTGATCTTAGAAGTGGCTACTATCAAATCCGGATTTATGAAGGGGATGAGTGGAAGACGGCCTTCAAAACTAAAGGAGGCCTCTATGAGTGGCTTGTCATGCCATTCGGGTTGACAAATGCACCAAGCACTTTCATGAGGCTTATGAACCAAGTTCTAAAGCCCCTTATCGGCAAATTTGTTGTTGTCTACTTTGATGACATATTGGTGTATAGCAAGAGTGAAGAAGAGCATGCCCATCACCTACACCAAGTCTTGAGTATCCTATCTCAAGAAGAGCTCTATGGAAACTTGGAGAAGTGCCACTTTTTCACTTCTCAAGTCATATTTTTGGGCTATGTTGTCTCGGCTCAAGGGATTCATGTTGATGAGAGCAAAATCCAAGCAATCCGAGATTGGCCCGTTCCTACTTCCATTCCACAAGTTAGGAGCTTTCATGGCCTAGCCTCTTTCTATAGGAGGTTTGTGAGAGATTTTAGCACCATTGTTGCCCCCATGACCGAGGTGCTTAAGGCCAAAAGATTTGAGTGGACCAATCAAGCTCAAAGGGCCTTTGAAGAAATCAAGTACAAGCTCACAAGTGCACCCGTTCTAGCTCTACCAAGCTTCTCCAAAGTCTTTGAGGTAGAGTGTGATGCTTCCGGTGTTGGGATAGGGGCTATCCTATCTCAAGAAAAGAGGCCCCTTGCCTTCTTTAGTGAGAAGCTCAATGATGCAAAGAGGAAGTACTCTACTTATGACAAGGAGTTCTATGCTATTGTGAGAGCTTTGGAGCATTGGAGGCACTACTTGGTGGGAGGAGAATTCATTCTCCATTCGGATCATGAGGCACTCAAATTCGTACAAGGGCAACACAAGCTCAACCCAAGGCATGCAAAGTGGGTTGAGTACCTCCAAGCCTTTCATTTTGTGATCCACCACAAGTCGGGCAACTCAACAAAGGAGCGGATGCATTATCAAGAAGGTACCTCTTACTCTCTACCTTGGAATCCAAAGTCCTTGGTTTTGAGATTGTTAAGGGGTTGTATGCCCAAGATGAAGACTTCAAGGAAACTTATGAGAAGTGCTCTATCCATGCCCACGGTCTATTTCATTTAGAGCATGGGTTTCTCTTCAAAGGGACCCGGCTATGCATACCAAGGAGTGGGTTTCGGGAACTCCTCATTCAAGAGCTCCATGGTGGGGCTTTGGCCGGACATTTTGGCATTGAGAAGACTCGCTCCATGCTCAAGGAGCACTACTATTGGCCAAGCATGTCCAAGGATGTAGAGCACTATGTGAGAAGGTGTTCTACTTGTCAACAAGCCAAGAGCCACTCTCGGCCCCAAGGTCTATACACTCCTCTCCCCATTCCTCAAGGTCCTTGGGAGGATGTGAGTTTAGACTTCATCACGGGTTTGCCACGAACCCAAAGGCACAAAGATTCAATCATGGTAGTGGTGGACCGATTCTCAAAGATGGCACACTTCATAGCATGCCATACCACCAATGATGCTTCCTCCATTGCCAACCTTTACTTCAAAGAGATAGTTCGTCTCCATGGAATTCCAAGAAGCATGGTGTCGGATAGGGACACCAAGTTCCTAAGCCACTTTTGGCTTACCTTGTGGAGAAAGTTTGGCACTCACCTCAAGTTTAGCACTACATGCCACCCCCAAACCGACGGTCAAACTGAAGTGACTAATAGGACTTTGGGCACTTTGCTTAGAGTTCTAGTCAAGAAGAGCATCAAAGGGTGGGATGAGTTGCTCCTCATGCGGAATTCGCCTTCAACCGAGCTCCAAGCAAGGCAACCACTCTTTCACCTTTCCAAGTGGTGTATGGTTACAATCCAAGGACTCCCTTAGACTTGGTTCCAATCCCAAATCCAACTAAGTTTAGTTGGGAGGCCGAGGAGAGGGCCAAAGAAATTCAAGAGCTACACACCAAGGTGAGGGAAAGAATTGAGAAATCCAATGAGCAAGCCAAGCAACGAGCCAACAAGCATAGGAAAGATGCTCAATTTCAACCGGGAGACTTGGTTTGGATTCATTTGAGGAAAGAGAGGTTCCCTAGCAAGCGCAAATCCAAGCTCATGCCAAGGTCAGATGGTCCATTTGAAGTCATTGAGAAGATTGGTCCTAATGCTTACAAGATTGACCTCCCAGGAGAGTATGGAGTCTCGGCCACCTTCAATGTGGCCGATCTTAGTCCATATTATGATGAAGATGATCAACTTCCGAGTTTGAGGTCAAACTCCAACCAATCCGGGGAGTATGATGGGGACCATCCTTTGGAAACAAGTGAAGACCAAGCCACATGCCTAAGGGACCCTACAACCACTAAAGAAGTCAAAGAGGTTCATACCATGGTCCGAGAAATCATCAAACATGCATTGCACATGCTGCCCGGTTTGGACAGAAATTGGCCCGGTTTTGCAAGCCTAATTACCCAAGCTTAGGTGGACTTAAAGGGCTGCCAAAATTACTTTTTGGAACCCTTAATATGTCAGCTTCAAAGGCATATAAAGAGTTCTAGGTTAGGTATCTAGGAAATAAGTCAATGGGAGCCTTTTCTAGAAGCAGCAGAAACTGTCCCAGTTTGCACATGCTGCACCTTTTGCCTGATATCTCCCAAACGGCTACTCCAAATGGCGTGCAACTTGAGCCCTGTGAAAGCTGACTTCCAGAGCTTTCCAACAAGACCTATTTCAGCCAATTTGGATGAGAAACCTAGGAGTTATAGCTGTTTAAAGTTGACCCATGTGCACTGAAAAGTTGCTGACATAAAGTAAAAAGCACTTTTCAGCTTTTGTCTTTTGCTTTTTGGTCCCCCCATGCTTTTGGACGTGTAAGAGCTTGTTGGATCCCTTTTTTTCAGCTTGTTAAAGGTTTCCCCACTATAAAAGGGAGGCCTTGGGCTGCCAAGAGGATACATGAACTTGCATTCAGCTTTGAGTTTTGTAAACTCTCTCAAATTCTCTTCAAAATTCCTAGTGTTATATCTTGGGTGTTTGGCAACCTCAAGTGGGTCTCTAGGTCTTCTTAATTCAACTAAGAAGGTGATTAACTTCTGTAACTTAGTTGAAGGAAGAAGATTTGCCCAAGTGTGCAAACCAAGGTGGATTATCATCACCCCTTGCTAGTCCACTTGATCTATCTTGGTTCTTGATTTTCTTTTCATGTTTTTCTACCCAAGTGCATTCTTGATTCACTTTAGCAAATACTTGCCTTAGTGAAGCTTGAATACATCATTATTGGTTCTCTTTTCTTGTTTCCTTTCTCAAATGCATTCTTGATTCACTTAGCAAATACTTGCCTTAGTGAAGCTTGAATACATCACAGTACTTCTTCTTGAGTTTCCTCAAGCTCATCCTCATAATCATCTTCCTTTTCTTCTTCTTCAAACACCTCCTTCACGGCTGACCATTTAGCTAAGGTGATTACCTTACAGTTTGGATAGTCCGAAGCTACATGAACAAGTCCCTGACATTTGAAGCATCTTCCGTTGCTCATGGGATTGGGGTTGGGATTGGGTCTATTTTGAGGGGTTTGAATCTTTTGTGGTGCTGGGGTTCCTTGTGGAAAGGAAGGGGATGGACTTCGTGGCTTGGAAATGGGATTAGAACTCCCCCTGTTAACGGGTTGGTTATGGGTAAAGGGCTTAGGATTTTGAGGCTTAAGGGGTTGTCTAGCTTTCTTTTGCTGCTCAACCTTGTGAGCCAGCACACGTACTTCATCAAAAGTGGTGCAATCTTACAAATCAACCACATTAGCATACCTAGGATCAAGGCCGCCTAAGTATCTAACAATGGTTTGCTCTTCGGATTCTTGTAAATCACATTTGATTGCAGGTTTTTCAAATTCCCTTGTATACTCCTCTACATTCAGATTACTGTGAGTCAAGTTATAAAGTTGAGAATAGCAATCTTAAACGTAGGTTGGGGGAAGAAACCTACCCTTAAGCTTGGACTTCATCTTCTTCCATGTTTTGATTTTGGACTTCCTTTCTGTAACCCATCTAGCACATAGATTAGTCCACCACAATGAAGCATATTTTCTAAGTTTTGAGGCCACTAACTTGACCTTCTTGTCCTCTGGAACATCTTTGTACTCAAAAACTCGTTCAACAGTATGCAACCAATCTAAAAACTCTTCTGGATCAAGCTTACCTTCAAACTCCATGATTTCAATCTTGAAATCACTTGTGTTAGCTTGAAACTGTGGTTCTGACCTAGTCATTCTCAATGGTTCATCTTCACTAGATGAATCAATGTTATGACTAAGGACTTGCTCTTGCCTCCTTGGTTCAGATTGAAGACGTTCTTCATTCATCTTTTGCTTCTGCTTTAAAAAGGAACCAAGTAGGTTTTGTCGATGCATATTTTGAGCTTGAGTTTCTTGATTATGTTGAGCATCTTCATGAATTTTCTTCATTAACATCTCATTCTGCCTCATAAAAGCATCAAATTTCTCCTCCAAACTCATGTTAGAACTCATCTGGCGCTCAAATTGTTTTTAAACTCACATAAGGAATGTGTTTGGAATTGGATGGGTATGATTCTGGAAAGTGGATGGACGTACCAGGCCAGGGACAAACCAATGGTCTGATACCAAATATTTGTATCTTGGAAGGACACAAACTCTCAAACCTGAATTCAAAGCTAAAAACAAAGCAATCTGAATTCAAGCTAAAGTCTAGGTGAATCCGTGTATGAATGTTTGAATAAAGGATAAACTAAACTCTTGTTTAGATATAGAATCACCACAAAACTTGAGTTTAGGGTCCCTAAACTATGATTAAGATACAGAAACACCTGTTAATTAAGGTCTAGGACTTACTTTGTCGCCACCTTAATCGATCAAATTAAGGATAAGTAAGTGAAGTGTTTAGGGGAACGAAAGCAAGGTGCTCTCAATTCTGGTTTTCGTTCAATATCAAAGTCTGATTGCAAAATATGCCCTGGCAAAGCATTAATACACAACCAAGCAAGCAACCAGGCAGCAAACAAGCTAGAATGAGGTTTCCTCCCTAGGAAGGAAACGGCTTAAACAACCTAACCTATGCGCTTAAGGCTAAACTATATTACATGCTTGCTTAACTAAACTAATTACAACCAGAATATTAAGGAAAGCAAAACAAATGTTGTACTTAACTTTAATACACTTTAATTAAGCTAATACATCAGTTTACTAGCAAGGAAGTGGAGAAACACAGACGTGAAGCATGCTCCCTTTTCGGCTGGCCAATCAGAATGCAAGGTGAGATTTCTTCCTTTTTGCTCTCGTTGGTTAAGCTCTTCTCAAGGCTTCAAAGCAGCAAATGATGATGTTCCTAGCGGCTAGGCTCGTGATTGAAGCAAGCAAGCAGAGGAGAAGCTAAGCAAACCCACTTGAGAAGGAAAAATGCACAGTAGCTTACCGGGTTCTCAAAAATAGTTTTTAGCCCAGTTTTGTGCCCTTGTTTCCACCAATCAAAAGTGAGCATGATTTTAATTTCAGGCTATGAGGGGAATCCTTATGGTGTGTACAAACCCCTCTGCAAAGAAATCAAGGTTAAATCATGTTTAAGTAGGTGATGGAGTCCCCTTCAGTTAAGACATAGAAGAGGGTCTTAAGAGTCCAAGAAGGTACATTGCAAGTTCCAAAGTCCAAGCTATGGCTCAAATTTTGGAGAAGAGCCAAACAGTTGCAACCGGGTTAAACAACCAGAAATTACCTGGTTTTGTTAATCAGATTTCTTAAGCTATGTTGTGCCTTAAGTTTGATATTTTTGCATTTTTGGGATCCTTAAGATGTTAGCTTTCAGGCCCAAGTATTCAAAGTCAATCATGCACAGTCGAAGTCAAGGGATCAAGGCATTTTGTTCAACCTGCCAGTTTTGGTCCAATAACTGCATGGTAAAATATTTTAGCAGAAATCTCTTACGTAAGCATGATTTAATCTTGATTTCTTTGCAGAGGGGTTTGTACACACCCTACTGATGGGGACCATCAAGCCCAAACTTCAAGCACTCAACCAGCAAGCCCACACATCCATCCAAGCCCCAAGGAAGTCAAGAACATTCATGCAATGGTCAGAAACACCTTGGAGCACACGGACAGAACCTGGGCAGATTCGACCGGAAATTGGCCCAGTTTTGTGCATCTTTTGTGATGGAGACCATCGTGAGAAGCCCAAGGACCATCAAGCTCAGCCCAAGGAGGACTCACTCAAGCTTCAAGAAGTCAAGGAAGTTGCCAAACTTTGCCGGAAATTGGCGTTCATACCCGAAGAGGTAGTGCCGCCTTCATCCAGAAATTTCCCGCTTTTTGTGTGCACTTTTGGCCTACCTAAAGTGGTCCCACAACTTGAGGCTCCACATGGTTTTGAAGTTTAAGATTTCAGCTTTCAAATAAGCCCAAGTTTGTTTAATTTGGACATCATTTGATTGGGCAAAATATCACTCAAAGATACGTTTTGCTGATCCAGTCCAGTCTGAGATAGGTGCATTGTTTGGGCCATAACTTTCAAACCGCTTATCCAAATTGCGCAAATGAGCCCATTCTGGAAAATAGACTTCCAGGGCTTTCTAACAAGCCCAAGAACGCGTGATTTGGCCGAGTATTCTGGAAGTTATGCTCTGTTGAAGTTGAGGTAGTTGCAAGGATTAATGCTGGAAATATGAAGAGTCTTCGGTTACATATACTTGTGTGGCTGATATTGTGCACGTTTTAGATGCTTCTAGATTGATGTAATCAGCTGCAAAAATCCTAGAATATTCCTTGTAACCTCCCCCACCCCTTTTATGATGAGTCTTTTCATTTTTCTTAGACTTTTCATTAGCTAGTTTTAATTGTTAGGAGTTATTTGAGTCCTTTGATTGTCTTTTGCTGAGTCTATAAAAGGGGAGGGGCGTGTGATGCATATGTGGGGGGGCAAGTGAACCAAATCAAACTCCAACTCAAATAAGCCAAATTGGAAAGAGAAATGAAAGATGGATGAGATGGATGAAGAACTTCACTACACAAGAAAAAGGGATAGAACAAGATCTTGTAATTGAGATAATCCTTCACGGAGCCACTCAATGACTTGACCTTGGGCTAATTCTCTTGTCTTAACCAAGGAATCACTCCAATTGGAAAAGATAGAGAACCTAGAACACCACTTGAATTAGCCAAATTCAAGATATAGAACTAGGAATTTTTGAGACACAAATGAGAATCACTCTCAAAGGTGCTTGTATTACTTTGGAAATCTCTTACAATGCTGAATGATTAGCTTCACATGCCCCTCCCCTTTTATAGACTCAGCAAAAGACAATCAAAAGACTCAAATAACTCCTAACAATTAAAACTAGCTAATGAAAAGTCTAAGAAAAATGAAAAGACACATCATAAAAGGGGGTGGGGGAGGTTACAAGGAATATTCTAGGATTTTTGCAGCTGATTACATCAATCTAGAAGCATCTAAAACGTGCACAATATCAGCCACACAAATATATGTAACCTAAGACTCTTCATATTCCCAGCATTAATCCTTGCAACTGCCTCAACTTCAACAGAGCATAACTTCCAGAATACTCGGCCAAATCACGCGTTCTTGGGCTTGTTAGAAAGCCCTGGAAGTCTATTTTCCAGAATGGGCTCATTTGCTCAATTTTGATAAGCGGTTTGAAAGTTATGGCCCAAACAATGCACCTATCTCAGACTGGACTGGATCAGCACAACGTATCTTTGAGTGATATTTTGCCCAGTCAAATGATGTCCAAATTAAATAAAATTGGGCTTATTTTAAAGCTGACATCTTAAGCTTCAAAAGCACATGGGCCCTCAAGTTGTGGGTCCACTTGAGCTTGTCCAAAAATGGTCACAAAAATCGGGTTCCGCAGGGATGAATTCGGCACCAAATTTCTAGCAAAGTTTAACCTCTTTTTGACCTCTCCATAGTGTCGCGAGTCTTTGAACTCACTTAAGAAGACCAAATAGGCACATTTTCATGCATGATCTTCTTTGACCCTTTTCTTCTTTGAAATTGGAGTTGAATAAAAATGATGCATATGGAAATATGCATCATACTCCCCGGGTTGTTTTGAGTTTGTCCTCAAACTCAAAGGGTTGGCAAGCCTCTCAAGAAAGGGGTCGCGCTTACAATATGGGAGCTTTTGGGGAAGGAGGTCACAGGGCATCACCTCTAGAGAGATATAGAAGAGGGTGAGGGGAGGATGATAAAACGGGTCATACCTGGTGAGGAGAAGAGGCGGAAGTGGGAAATCTTCTTTGGGGGCAAGGGTTTGGGAAGGATGAATGAGGGTTAAGGCTTGTCGGTCCTTTTGTGGCTTGGGGCTTTGGCACGATGGAATAGGGGTCAAGGTGATTTTCTTCTCATCCTTAATAAAGGAGTAGGTGTTGAGGCGCCCATGATGAATTACATGGCGATCAAACATCCATGGTCTACCCAACAATATATGGCTTGCATCCATAGGAAGAATGTCACACAATATCTCATCCTTATAGTGGTCTCCAATAGAAAGAGAAATGAGGCACTGATGAGAAATGTATATACCTTTGCCTTGATTTAGCCATTGGATGCTATAAGGCTTAGGATGGGTGTAGTCTCAAGTTTGAGCTTGTCCACCATGGTTTTGGATGCAACATTTGTACAACTACCTCCATCGATGATGAGGGTACAAACTTTCCCTTGAATAGTGCACCTTGTGTGGAAAATCGCCTCTCTTTGCTCCAAGCCTTCTTGAGTAGCAAATCCGCTCAATGCTCGCCTAATGACAAGCAACTCACCTTCATCGGGGCCTATGATAACCTCTTCTTCTTTTTCCTCCAAACTTTCCTCTTCTTCAAAATGCTCTCCTTCTTCTTCATCATAGGCATGTTCATCACATGCTTCTTGGTACTCCGCTAGGGAAACAATCCTCCTGTTTGGACACTCAGATGCATAGTGTCCCATACCTTGACAACGGAAACAACGAACCTGGTCTTTTGGCCGTGAGGGCACTTTTGTGGGAGGTGGAGGGGTGATGGGAGGGACACTTTTGGCGGGTGAGGGGGTTTGAATTTGTTGGGGAAAGTAAGGTGATTCTTGAGAAAAAGGACGGGAAGGAGTCTTGGAAAAGATGCTCTTTTCCTTAGATTTCTTTTGTTGCTCTACCTTATAGGCTAGAGAACTCAAGTCATCTAGGGATGAATAGGGTTGCAACTCAATTACATGAGCAATGGACTCATCAAGACCGGTCAAGTATCTTACCAAGGTTTGTGAGTCGTCTTCTCTCAAATCGCATTTGAGTAGGAGTTGTTCAAACTCCCGAGTGTATTCTTCCACACTCTTGGATCCTTGCTTGAGTCGATGGAGCTTGAGATAATTGTCTTGCACATAGTGAGAGGGAAGAAACTTGGCCTTGAGTTTTTCTTTCATTTTGGCCCAAGTTCTGATTTTCCCTTTCCCGTTTCTTTGCTCTTTTCGCTCCAAGGTTAGCCCACCAGATTGAAGCATATTTTCTGAGTTTAAGGGCTACAAGCTTTACCTTCTTATCTTCCGGGATGTCCTCATATTCAAAGATCCTCTCAATGTGTGCAACCAATCGAGAAATAAGTCCGGATCAAGTTGGCCTTCAAATTCGGGGATGTCAATTCGGACACCACCAATATTTCCTCCTTGCCTTCGTCTCCTTGGGGGTTCCTCATCACTTGAATTGGCATGGGAGTGATGGACTTCCTCTTCAGATTCAACCACCGGTTCATGAGGATGAGAGGGAGTGGGGCTATGAACCCACCTTCTTTTCTCCTCCAAAAGTTGCCCAAGTTGAGTTCGAAGATAAGTGAGTTGTGCTTCTAACTCTTCCACACGTGCTTGGTCGCTTCTTGTGGACTTTGTAGACATGTTGGAGATGCGTTGAAGGAAGAATATGCAGCAGGGAAAGTGGCACGGTCGTGCAAGGGGGCACGGTCAGGCCGTGCTATGCTTCGGCTGAAGAAAATGCAGAAAAGTAGAGTGGCACGGTCGTGCGTGTCGGCACGGGGGCACCGTGCTCCGTCTCGACTTGAAGATTCCTGGAAAAAGAATATGGCACGGTCGTGTGTTGTGGCACGGGGGCACCGTGCTGCTTCTCTGGTCTTCAAGACTTCGGATTGCCGGTTTGTGCCTCTTTTTTTTTGTATTTTGGCTTTTTGGGATGTGTTTGGGTATGATGTGGGTCACTTAAAAGCCTTGGCTCTGATACCAATTGATGTATATGTGGGGGGGCAAGTGAACCAAATCAAACTCCAACTCAAATAAGCCAAATTGGAAAGAGAAATGAAAGATGGATGAGATGGATGAAGAACTTCACTACACAAGAAAAAGGGATAGAACAAGATCTTGTAATTGAGATAATCCTTCACGGAGCCACTCAATGACTTGATCTTGGGCTAATTCTCTTGTCTTAACCAAGGAATCACTCCAATTGGAAAAGGAAGAGAACCTAGAACACCACTTGAATTAGCCAAATTCAAGATATAGAACTAGGAATTTTTGAGACACAAATGAGAATCACTCTCAAAGTGCTTGTATTACTTTGGAAATCTCTTACAATGCTGAATGATTAGCTTCACATGCCCCTCCCCTTTTATAGACTCAGCAAAAGACAATCAAAAGACTCAAATAACTCCTAACAATTAAAACTAGCTAATGAAAAGTCTAAGAAAAATGAAAAGACACATCATAAAAGGGGGTGGGGGAGGTTACAAGGAATATTCTAGGATTTTTGCAGCTGATTACATCAATCTAGAAGCATCTAAAACGTGCACAATATCAGCCACACAAGTATATGTAACCGAAGACTCTTCATATTCCCAGCATTAATCCTTGCAACTGCCTCAACTTCAACAGAGAATAACTTCCAGAATACTCGGCCAAATCACGCGTTCTTGGGCTTGTTAGAAAGCCCTGGAAGTCTATTTTCCAGAATGGGCTCATTTGCTCAATTTGGATAAGCGGTTTGAAAGTTATGGCCCAAACAATGCACCTATCTCAGACTGGACTGGATCAGCACAACGTATCTTTGAGTGATATTTTGCCCAATCAAATGATGTCCAAATTAAATAAAATTGGGCTTATTTTAAAGCTGACATCTTAAGCTTCAAAAGCACATGGGCCCTCAAGTTGTGGGTCCACTTGAGCTTGTCCAAAAATGGTCACAAAAATCGGGTTCCGCAGGGATGAATTCGGCACCAAATTTCTAGCAAAGTTTAACCTCTTTTTGACCTCTCCATAGTGTCGCGAGTCTTTGAACTCACTTAAGAAGACCAAATAGGCACATTTCCATGCATGATCTTCTTTGACCCTTTTCTTCTTTGAAATTGGAGTTGAATAAAAATGATGCATATGGAAATATGCATCAGCGTGTGAAGCTATTCATTCAGCATTGTAAGAAATTTCCAAAGCAATACAAGTACTTTGAGTGTGTTTCTCAAAAGTGCAACTAAATTCCTAGTTCTATATCTTGAATTGTGGCAAATTCAAGTGGTGTTCTAGGTTCTCTTCCTTTTCCAATTGGAGTGATTCCTTGGTTAAGACAAGAGAATTAGCCCAAGGTCAAGTCATTGAGTGGCTCCGTGAAGGATTATCTCAATTACAAGATCTTGTTCTATCCCTTTTTCTTGTGTAGTGAAGTTCTTCATCCATCTCATCCATCTTTCATTTCTCTTCCCAATTTGGCTTATTTTGAGTTGGAGTTTGATTTGGTTCACTTACCCACCCATATATACATCATTTTGGGCCTTGAAGACGAGGGGATGATTAACTGCCTTGCCCCCTCTCTCTAAGTTTAAGATGTTAGGAATCCAATAAAACAAGTTGCAAGGGATTTGGAGGTCATTTGGTCGGTCAAACAGCAAGCTTTTCCCAACCGTGCAAGCTGGGCGCCAATCCAGCACTGTCCAAAACAAGAAGGAGTTTGGACCACCAACTCAACTCCATTCTTTCTGAAATTTTGCAGCATGGAAGGGGACATAAATATTTATCAGATCATGGGTTCAAATCCCATCCAAAGCACCCCCTTGTGTTGGTTTTAACCAGCCAAAAGGACAAGTAAAACACCCCTTTACCCGGTTCTTCACCAACCGGTACAATGTCTGATTTTTCTTGGGTTTTGCTTGCCCACTTGCCTCCCCACTTGCTGAATGACTCACCTTGCTGCTTTCTAGGATCCTTGTAAGCTTGACACCTCATTTGGGAGGCATTATAATGAGGTAGATTAAGCTAAGTAGTGAGGTGTTGAGTTAGCAATGGTTGATTAGATGTGTAACTCTTCTCCAAATGTACTTAGTTTTGATTTTGCTGCTTGGGGAGGGTGGGAACCTCGGCCATTCTAGCTTAAAACCAGATTGGCCCTCATTTTGTAAGACAACTTTGAATGCAAGAGCTTGTGAGTTCTCTAAACTCTCTCCACAAAACTCCTAGTGTTATATCTTGAGCTTGGCAACTCAAGTGGGTCTCTAGGTCTCTTTCTCTCAACTAGAAGGTGATTAAATTCTGTAACTAGTTGATACAAAGAGATTGCCCAAGCGTTCTCCAAGGGTGGCTCTTAGGATTATCCCTTAAAAGATCACTTGATTATCCAAACTCTTGGTTACTCATCTCCCTTTGCTGTTTTCATTCCTCTTCCCTTCGTGTTCCACTTTGAAGCAAATTGTGAGTTGGTTCTTCTCTTTGCAACCCTCCATCAACTTGGTATCAGAGCTTAGGCTACCTTCTTGGCCAAGCTTCCCTTGCCCTAACACGTCCAAACACCAAACTCACAAAAACCGCCCCAAACACTCACCCATAAAATTTCCAGCCGTGCCTGGCCAGAAAAGTAGCACGGTCACCCCGTGTTCCATACGCACGACCGTGCCACATCCAGGAACCAACTCCCATTTTCCAGTAATCCAGCACGGTCACCCCGTGCCACCCCACACGACCGTGCCACATCCCCTGTCCACGAATTCACCTTCAGCCTGTGAGCACGCCCTGACCGTGCCACACCACCCGACCGTGCCCACCCCCCGACCGTGCCCACCCCCTTTCGTCCCAAAACACCAAGTTCTCACCACAAAGCCACCATGTCCGCTAGCCTTACCCCTTCTCAAGTCGCTGAGCAAGCTCTTAAGGAGAAAGCCGAACTTGAGGCTCAACTCAAGTACCTTCAATGGCAACTTGGTCAACTCATGGAGGAGAAGAGGCGGAACCAGTGGAGTTCTAGAAGCTCAAGCAAGCATAGGGGCTCGGATGATTCCGAGGGAAGCAACCCTTTTGGTGATTCTAGTGAGGAAGAGCAAGGTAGACGGCCTCGTCGACACCAAAGGCATAGTGAACGGAGCTATGGTGATTTCAAAGTTGACATCCCGGAGTTTGAAGGCCAACTTGATCCGGATATCTTTCTTGACTGGTTACAAACCGTGGAACGGGTCTTCGAATACAAAGACATCCCGGAAGGCAAGAAGGTAAAATTAGTGGCTTTGAAACTTCGTAAATATGCCTCTATTTGGTGGTCTAATGTTGTGTCCAAGAGAGTAAGGAAGGGGAAAAGTAAGGTTAAGACTTGGGAGCAAATGAAGTCCAAACTAAAGGCCAAATTATTACCCCCACATTACCTCCAAGACAATTTCCTTAAACTCCACCACCTCAAACAAGGTTCCAAAAGTGTAGATGAGTACACTAGGGACTTTGAGCAACTCCTCTTGAAATGTGATTTGAAGGAGGATGACTCCCAAACCTTGATTCAATATTTGAGCGGTCTTGATGAGCAAATTGCTCATGTTGTTGAGTTACATCCTTACACCTCTCTTGATGAGCTAAGTGCTCTAGCCCACAAAGTTGAAATGCAAAAGAAACTCAAAGGCAAGAATCCCATCCCCAAGCCTACCCCACGGCCTTATGGCTTCCAAAAGCCTCCATACACTCCTCAAAAATCCTTCCCATCTCCAAACCCGAAACCCCCACAAAATGATGTGTGTGTGGGTGGTAAGTGATCCAAATCACCAAATCAAACTCAAACTCAAAAACAAACCAAAGTGAACAGAGAAATGAAAGATGGATGGAACGGAAGAAGATCTTCAACACACAAAAAAAGGATAGAACAAGATCTTGCAATTGAGATAATCCTTCACGGAGCCACTCAATAGCTTGATCTTGGGCTAATTCTCTTGTCTTAGCCGAGGAATCACTCCAATGGAGAAGATAGAGAACCTAGAACACCACTTGAATTTGCCACAATTCAAGATATAGAACTAGGAATTTTAGATGCACTTTTGAGAAACACGCTCAAAGTACTTGTATTGCTTTTGGAATTGGAGTACAAGCTGAATGACAAGCATCACACGCCCCTCCCCTTTTATAAGCTCAGCAAAAGACAACCAAAAGACTCAATAACTCCTAACATTTAAAACTAGCTAATGAAAAGTCTAAGTAAAATGAAAAGACTCATCATAAAAGGGGTGGGGGAGGTTACAAGGAATATTCTAGGATTTCTACAGCTGATTATTCCCATCTAGAAGCATCTAAAACGTGCACAATATCAGCCACACAATCACATGTAACCGAAGACTCTTCATATTCCCAGAATTAATCCTTACATCTGCTTCAACTTCAACAGAGTATATCTTCCAGAATACTCGGCCAAATCACCAGTTATTGGGCTTGATAGAAAGCCCTGGATGTCTATTTTCCAGAATGGGCTCATTTGCTCAATTTGGATAAGCGGTGAAAAAGTTATGGCCCAAACAATGCACCTATCTCAGACTGGACTGGATCAGAATAATGTACCTTTGAGTGATATTTTACCCAATCAAATGACGTCCAAATTAAACAAACTTGGGCTTATTTTAAAGCTGAAATCTTAAGCTTCCAAAGCATATGAGCCCTCAAGTTGTGGGTCTACTCGAGCTTATCCAAAAGTTGCCACAACAATTGCCTTCCGCAGGGACGAATCGGGCACTAATTCTTCCGGAAGGAATAAAGCTTTTCTACAGAGTTTTGCCACGTCTTTGACTTCTTGAAGCTTGATTGGGTCTTCCTTGGGCTGGGCTTGATGGTCTTTGGGCCGTTCATGATGGCCTCCATCATTCCCCCCGGGTGAGTGAAAGTTTGCCCTCAAACTAGGAAGGGGCTCATCATCAAAATAGGGGCTAAGATCGGAGACATTGAATGTAGCTGAAACTCCATAATCTCCAGGAAGATCAACCTTGTAAGCATTAGGCCCAACCTTCCCAAGGATCTCAAAGGGCCCATCGGATCGAGGCATCAACTTAGATTTTCTCTTAGCAGGAAAACGTTCTTTTCGCAGGTGAATCCAAACCAAGTCTCCAGGCTGAAAATGTACCTCTTTCCGGTGCTTGTTGGCGCTTTGCATGGCTCTTTCATTAGCCTTGGCTATGTTGTCACGAGCGCGAGCATGAAGTTCTTGAATTTCCTTGGCTCGTTTCTCGGCTTCCCAACTAAGTTTTGTAGGAGAGGGAATAGGAATAAGATCCAACGGACTCCTGGGATTATAGCCATAGACAACTTGAAAAGGAGAGAGTTGGGTGGACTTGCTAGGCACTCGATTGAATGCAAACTCGGCATGGGGCAACAACTCATCCCAATTCTTCAAATGCTTCTTCACAAGGACTCGTAGTAAAGTACCCAAAGTCCTATTAGTGACTTCAGTTTGTCCATCGGTTTGGGGATGACATGTTGTGCTAAACTTGAGTTGAGTACCCAATTTACGCCACAAAGTGAGCCAAAAGTGACTAAGGAACTTAGGGTCACGATCGGACACCATACTCTTAGGAATGCCATGTAGTCTCACAATTTCTTTGAAGTACAAGTTAGCCACTTGAGTAGCATCATTAGTAGTGTGGCAAGGGATGAAATGCGCCATCTTGGAAAATCGGTCCACAACTACCATAATGGAATCCTTGTTCCTTTGGGTTCTAGGCAAACCCGTAATGAAGTCCAAACTAATATCTTCCCAAGGGGCTTGAGGAATAGGAAGAGGGGAATACAAGCCTTGGGGCAACGCATGGCTCTTAGCCATTTGACAAGTAGAACATCTTTTGATGAAATGCTCTACATCTCTTGACAGCTTTGGCCAATAGTAGTGTTCCTTCAACATTGCTCTTGTCTTCTCTACACCGAAATGGCCGGCTAGGGCTCCTCCATGTAGCTCTTGGATAAGGAGCTCTCTAAATCCGCATTGAGGAATGCAAAGGCGTGAGCCTTTAAATAGGAATCCATCTTCTAAGTGAAACAACCCATGGGGGTGCTTAGAACACTTCTCAAAAATATCCTTGAAATCATCATCTTTGGAGTACAAGTCTTTCACAATCTCAAAACCAAGTACTTTAGTACTCAAAGTGGAGAGTAACAAGTACCTATGAGAGAGTGCATCGGCTCCTTTGTTGAGAGTCCCCGCCTTATGTTGGATGGTGAAATGGAAGGACTGAAGATACTCTACCCATTTAGCATGTCTAGGGTTGAGTTTGTGTTGTCCTTGAATGTACTTGAGAGCCTCATAATCAGAATGGAGAATGAATTCTCCTCCAACAAGATAATGACGCCAATGCTCCAATGCTCTGATACCAAAAATGATGTAAGTCCAAGGGAAGGATAGCAACCCAAGTTAACTCACGTCGAAGGAAGCTAGAAATCAAGCAATTTCTCACGGCCAGGAGTGGCACGGCCGTGCTTGATGGCACGGGGTGACCGTGCCAATTCACTGCCTAGCTTGCCTAGGAAAGCTCTTCTTCACGGTTTTGTGATAGCTTTGAAGGTTTTTGAAAGTTCGATGCAATCAGCTATGTCAAGGCTTGATTTTGTGTGGATAAGAGGAATCAAAGGGGTAAGGAAGTGAGGGAAGTAAAGGAGGATAAAAAGACACTAAGAAGAACAAAGGTAATTCATGGTTTAAGAGGAGTGAAACCAAGAACTAGTTTGTGAACTTCAAGAGTGTTTAATGAAACTTGGATAGTTCTAAGCTAGATGATTAGATAAGATACACCACTAATCATTTAGCTTAGGGCCCTCAATCTTGGATTAGGATAAGATTCACCACCTAACCAAAGATTGAGACTCACTTGATCACCACCTTAATCGGCCACAATTAAGGATAAGCAAGTTAAGTGTTTAGGAAATCACAAGACACAAAGTCTTTTCTCTCTACTGAAAATTCAACTCTATTCCTTCAAAATGAACATACAAGGCTTTATATGGCCTTGAGAGTACACAAATGAGCTTTCCTTCCAAGGGAGGAAAGTCATTAAACTTGCTAATCACTTCCTAACACACGGTTTACTCTAATACAAACCAAAAGCTGAAAGCTTATTTACAAAGCACTTAAGTTATCTTCCTAAACCTTTCCTATGCATTAAGGAATGTAGATGACTCATTTTCCCAGCTAGGAAGGTAAGAGTGCACGGCTAGCCACCTCAAAAGGACTGAAGAATGCATGTGTGCCATGTCATGCTTGAGTGGTCAAATGAGGGCTTGCAAAATGGTGATGTTTTACTTGCTCCACGTGTCTCTCTCTCAAGTAGCTGAGTGGTGCTTGATCAAGCAGCTCAAAATGACCTGCTTGGCAGCCTTCCACCTTAAGCAAACCCCTTGAAGGAAGAAAACCACCAAGCTAAGCAACCGGGTGTCAAGCAGCCAGTTTCTGCCTCCACTTGCAACGCATGTTTGACACCTCAAATGATGACTATTTGCTACGTTTCTTACATGGTTGGAAACCTCAAGATGTCTAGTTTACCCTCCATTTGGAATCGTAGCATTTGGACGTCATTTGCCCCCTGAACAAACCAGAAAACCAAAACCGTGCATTTTGCAGTGCAATCCGGACAGGTTCAAGAGATGAACTGTTTTAAGTAACCAAATGAATTCCAAATGATATGAAACCAATTGGACTTAAAAGTTAACATCCTGAACTTGATAATCATCCAAAAAACGGACACCAAAATATGCTTTAGGCCGATGTAATAAGATAGCAAAAACCGGGTAAAAATCTGGATGAGAACCCGGGTGTATCACCTTGTGTGTTTGCCATCAAGTGACTCATGGCCGTGACTTTGGAGTTGATTTCTTGATTATTTTGGATCAATGAAACATTTTTAGACCTTGAGGATGGACCTCCATCATTCTCCCCTTGTTGGGAAGATTTGATCCTCAAATCAGAAAGGACGTACTACCCAACAGCAAACAAAGGTGAACTAGGCTGAAAAAGGATCAACTCTTCAAATAAGCTTGGTTTAAACTTTGCTTCTGTATTCCTCACATCAGCCATGTGAAACTGAAGTGGGTGTTGAAATGAATGGATGGGGGGTGGGTTTGGATTTTGCTTTGGGAGAGTAAATTGAGCAAGTTTAGGACCTGAGCATGCGAGATCCTGGATAGATGTGAATGGAATGATTTTGTGGGGAAAGGATGGGATATGGTCTTGCTCCTTTGGAATGAATAACATACAAACATGAATATTCATATGTTGTTCATGCTCTTCTTCATGAAAATTTGGAGACATCTTCTCCAAGAGTAGCATTTCACCTTCATCAGCAGTTATCTCAATTTCTTCAAGGTCTTCTTCTTGAGTTTCTTCCTCCTTTTCTTCCTTTCCAATTGCCTCCCACTCAGCCAGAGTGATGCTTCTTCGATTGACACAATCGGCGGCTATGTGTCCAAATCCTTGGCACTTAAAACATCGGGAAGTGCCATGCTTGGGTTTAAGTTGCGGGGGTAGGCTTTGTAGTGGTGTTTGGTTCTTTTGTGGAGTAGGAAGTGGGGGGGCCATGGGTTTAGGGACAAGGTTTGGGCTCCCCTTGTTGAATGGTTGTTCTTGAGGAAGGAATGTGGGAACTTCTTCACAGGTATGAAATCGAGACCTTCTTTGTTGTTCCACTTTGTGAGCTAAGACACAGATCTCATCAAAAGTGGTGAAGCCTTGCAATTCAACCACGTTGGCTATCCTAGGATCAAGCCCTCCTAGGTAACGAACCATGGTTTGTTCTTCAGGCTCATGAATGTCACATTTGATCATGAGTTTCTCAAACTCACGAGTATATTCTTCAACACTCATCTTACCCTGATTCAAATGGTGAAAGAGCATGTATTGATCTTGGACATATGTGGAAGGCAAAAACCGTGCCTTCATCTTGGCTTTCATCTTGTCCCAAGTAGTAATCTTACTCTTCCTTTCTCTAGTTCTCTTAGCATTAAGGTTTGTCCACCATAAGGAGGCATATTTCCTTAGTCTAAGAGCAACTATCTTGACTTTCTTATCCTCCGGAATCTCCTTAAACTCAAAGATGCGTTCCACTGTTTGCAACCATTCAATGAACTCATCAGGATCTAACTTACCTTCAAACTCAGGAATTTCAACCTTGAATTCATTAGAGTTGAAAGTAGGCCGTGTCCTTCTTTGTGTTCTTTCGAATGGTACATCCTCTTCAGAGAATGAAGATGCATTGCTAGCTTCCTTTTCATGGCCATAATCCGTTCTAATTTGAATGCTGGGTGGCTCTTGGAACTTTTGCTTTTGTTTCATGTAGTTTCCAAGCTGTTTTCTCAAGTACTCATTTCGAGCCTTGAGTTCTTGATTACTCACACTTATTTCTTGCATTTGCTTGGAAAGAACCTCAAGCCTTTCTTCCACAGACATGCTCGTACTCATTGTAATCGCAGGAATGAACGGCTTGTGTTTGATTGTGTTTGAAATGACTTCAGAGATAAGCTGGGAATGACGTGGGGTTCAGGCCAAGTTCTGAACTTGCTCTGATACCAAAAATGATGTAAGTCCAAGGGAAGGGAAGCAACCCAAGTTAACTCACGTCGAAGGAAGCTAGAAATCAAGCAATTTCTCACGGCCAGGAGTGGCACAGCCGTGCTTGATGGCACGGGGTGACCGTGCCAATTCACTGCCTAGCTTGCCTAGGAAAGCTCTTCTTCACAGTTTTGAGATAGCTTTGAAGGTTTTTGAAAGTTCGAGGCAATCAGCTATGTAAAGGCTTGATTTTGTATGGTAAAGAGGAATCAAGGAGTAAAGGAAGTGAGGAAAGTAAAGGAGGATAAAAAGACACTAAGAAGAACAAAGGTAATTCATGGTTTGAGAGGAGTGAAACCAAGAACTAGTTTGTGAACTTCAAGAGTGTTTAATGAAACTTGGATAGTTCTAAGCTAGATGATTAGATAAGATGCACGACTAATCATTTAGCTTAGGGCCCTCAATCTTGGATTAGGATAAGATTCACCACCTAACCAAAGATTGAGACTCACTTGATCACCACCTTAATTGGCCACAATTAAGGATAAGCAAGTTAAGTGTTTAGGAAATCACAAGACACAAAGTCTTTTCTTTCTACTGAAAATTCAACTCTATTCCTTCAAAATGAACATACAAGGCTTTATATGGCCTTGAGAGTACACAAATGAGCTTTCCTTCCAAGGGAGGAAAGTCATTAAACTTGCTAATCACTTCCTAACACACGGTTTACTCTAATGCAAACCAAAAGCTGAAAGCTTACTTTACAAAGCACTTAAATTATCTTCCTAAACCTTTCCTATGCATTAAGGAATGTAGATGACTCATTTTCCCAGCTAGAAATTAAGAGTGCATGGCTAGCCACCTCAAAAGGACTGAAGAATGCATGTGTGCCATGTCATGCTTGAGTGGTCAAATGAGGGCTTGCAAAATGGTGATGTTTTACTTGCTCCACGTGTCTCTCTCTCAAGTAGCTAAGTGGTGCTTGATCAAGCAGCTCAAAATGACCTGCTTGGCAGCCTTCCACCTTAAGCAAACCCCTTGAAGGAGGAAAACCACCAAGCTAAGCAACCGGGTGTCAAGCAGCCGGTTTCTGCCTCCACTTGCAACGCATTTTTGACACCTCAAATGATGACTATTTGCTACGTTTCTTACATGGTTGGAAACCTCAAGATGTCTAGTTTACCCTCCATTTGGAATCGTAGCATTTGGACGTCATTTGCCCCCTGAACAAACCAGAAAACCAAAACCGTGCATTTTGCAGTGCAATTCGGACAGGTTCAAGAGATGAACTGTTTTAAGTAACCAAATGAATTCCAAATGATATGAAACCAATTGGACTTAAAAGTTAACAACCTGAACTTGATAATCATCCAAAAAACGGACACCAAAATTGATGCCGATGTAATAAGATAACAAATACCGGGTAAAAATCTGGATGAGGACCCGGGTGCATCACCTTGTGTGTTTTCCATCAAGTGACTCATGGCCGTGACTTTGGAGTTGATTTCTTGATTATTTTGGATCAATGAAACATTTTTAGACCTTGAGGATGGACCTCCATCATGCTCTAATGATGATGTATATGTGGGTGGAAAGTGATCCAAATCAAACTCAAATCAAACTTAAGCAAAATGAAAAGAGAGAAAGGTGGGGAAGATGAAGAATATCACCAAACAGGATAGAGACGGATAGTGCAAGACTTTGAGTATGAGATAATCCTTCCGGAGCCACTCACACCTTGGTCTTGGGCTAATTCCCTTCACTCTTCTGAGGAATCACTCCAAAGAAAAGAAGGAGAACCTAGAACACCACTTGAGTTAGCCAAATTCAAGATATAGAACTAGGAATTTTTGGGACACAAATGAGAATCACTCTCAAAGGTGCTTGAATTACTCTTGAAAATGCCTTAGAAATCTGCTCTACAATGCTCACACGCCCCCCCTTTATATAGGCTCAGCAAAAGACAACAAAAGGATTCAAATAACTCCTAACAATTAAAACTAGTAAAATGAAAAG
The DNA here is from genome assembly GCA_029747015.1 of Carnegiea gigantea. NCBI lineage: Eukaryota > Viridiplantae > Streptophyta > Magnoliopsida > Caryophyllales > Cactaceae > Carnegiea > Carnegiea gigantea. The sequence goes on along the minus strand of JAKOGI010002644.1, from coordinate 70,557 downwards.
ACTAAGATAAATGGAAAGACACATCATAAAGGGGTGGGGGAGGTTACAAGGAATATTCTAGGATTTCTTAGCTGATTACACCAATCTAGAAGGCTCCAAAACGTGCACAATGTCAGCCACACAATCACATGTAACCGAATACTCTTCATATTCCCAGAATTAATCCTTGCAGCTGCCTCAACTTCAACAGAGCATAACTTCCAGCATACTCGGCCAAATCACGCGTTCTTGGGCTTGATAGAAAGCCCTGGAAGTCTAGTTTCCAGAATGGGCTCATTTTCTCAATTTGGATAAGCAGTTTAAAAGTTATGGCCCAAATAATGCACCTATCTCAGACTGGACTGGATCAGCATAACGTATCTTTGAGTGATATTTTCCCCAATCAAATGACGTCCAAATTAAACAAACTTGGGCTTATTTGAAAGCTGAAATCTTAAAATTCAAACCCATGTGGAGCCTCAAGTTGTGGGTCCACTTGAGCTTGTCCAAAAGTGGTCACAAAAAATCGGGTTCCGCAGGGATGAATTCGGCACCAAATTTCTAGCAAAGCTTAACCTCTTTTTGACCTCTCCATAGTGTCGCGAGTCTTTTAACTCACTTAAGAAGACTAAATAGGCACATTTCGATGCATGATCTTCTTTGACCCTTTTCTTCTTTGAAATTGGACTTGAATAAAAATGATGCATATGGAAATATGCATCATACTCCCCTGGTTGTTTTGAGTTTGTCCTCAAACTCAAAGGGTTGGCAAGCCTCTCAAGAAAGGGGTCGCGCTTACAATATGGGAGCTTTTGGGGAAGGAGGTCACAGGCATCACCTCTAGAGAGATATAGAAGAGGGTGAGGGGAGGATGATAAAACGGGTCATACCTGGTGAGGAGAAAAGGCGGAAGTGGGAAATCTTCTTTGGGGGCAAGGGTTTGGGAAGGATGAATGAGGGTTAAGGCTTGTCGGTCCTTTTGTGGCTTGGGGGTTTGGCACGATGGAATAGGGGTCAAGGTGATTTTCTTCTCATCCTTAATAAAGGAGTAGGTGTTGAGGCGCCCATGATGAATTACATGGCTATCAAACATCCATGGTCTACCCAACAATATATGGCTTGCATCCATAGGAAGAATGTCACACAATATCTCATCCTTATAGTGGTCTCCAATAGAAAGAGAAATGAGGCGCTGATGAGAAATGTATATACCTTTGCCTTGATTTAGCCATTGGATGCTATAAGGCTTAGGATGGGGTGTAGTCTCAAGTTTGAGCTTGTCCACCATGGTTTTGGATGCAACATTTGTACAACTACCTCCATCGATGATGAGGGTACAACCTTTCCCTTGAATAGTGCACCTTGTGTGGAAAATCGCCTCTCTTTGCTCCAAGCCTTCTTGAGTAGCAAATCCACTCAATGCTCGCCTAATGCCAAGCAACTCACCTTCATCGGGGCCTATGATAACCTCTTCTTCTTTTTCCTCCAAACTTTCCTCTTCTTCATGGTCATGCTCCTCAAAAGAAGCTTGGTACTCAGCCAGGGAAACAATCTTCTTGTTGGGACACTCAGATGCAAAATGTCCCATACCTTGACAACGGAAACAACGAACCTGGTCTTTTGGCCGTGAGGGCACCTTTGTGGGAGGTGGAGGGGTGATGGGAGGGACACTTTTGGCGGGTGAGGGGGTTTGAATTTGTGGGGTAAAGTAAGGTGATTCTTGAGAAAAAGGACGGGAAGGAGTCTTGGAAAAGATGCTCTTTTCCTTAGATTTCTTTTGTTGCTCTACCTTATAGGCTAGAGAACTCAAGTCATCTAGTGATGTAGATGTGGGTGGGCAAGTGAACCAAATCAAACTCCAACTCAAATAAGCCAAATTGGAAAGAGAAATGAAAGATGGATGAGATGGATGAAGAACCTCACTACACAAGAAAAAGGGATAGAACAAGATCTTGTAATTGAGATAATCCTTCACGGAGCCACTCAATGACTTTACCTTGGGCTAATTCTCTTGTCTTAACCAAGGAATCACTCCAATTGGAAAAGAAGAGAACCTAGAACACCACTTGAATGAGCCAAATTCAAGATATAGAACTAGGAATTTTGAGACACAAATGAGAATCACTCTCAAAGGTGCTTGTATTACTTTGGAAATCTCTTACAATGCTGAATGATTAGCTTCACATGCCCCTCCCCTTTTATAGACTCAGCAAAAGACAATCAAAGGACTCAAATAACTCCTAACAATTAAAACTAGCTAATGAAAAGTCTAAGAAAAATGAAAAGACACATCATAAAAGGGGGTGGGGGAGGTTACAAGGAATATTCTAGGATTTTTGCAGCTGATTACATCAATCTAGAAGCATCTAAAACGTGCACAATATCAGCCACACAAATATATGTAACCTAAGACTCTTCATATTCCCAGCATTAATCCTTGCAACTGCCTCAACTTCAACAGAGCATAACTTCCAGAATACTCGGCCAAATCACGAGTTCTTGGGCTTGTTAGAAAGCCCTGGAAGTCTATTTTCCAGAATGGGCTCATTTGCTCAATTTGGATAAGCGGTTTGAAAGTTATGGCCCAAACAATGCACCTATCTCAGACTGGACTGGATCAGCACAACGTATCTTTGAGTGATATTTTGCCCAATCAAATGATGTCCAAATTAAATAAAATTTGGCTTATTTTAAAGCTGACATCTTAAGCTTCAAAACCATGTGGAGCCTCAAGTTGTGGGTCCACGTTAGGTAGGCCAAAAGTGCACACAAAAATCGGGAAATTTCTGGATGAAGGCGGCACTACCTCTTCGGGCATGAACGCCAATTTCCGGCAAAGTTTGGCAACTTCCTTGACCTCTTGAAGCTTGAGTGAATCCTCCTTGGGCTGAGCTTGATGGTCCTTGGGCTTCTCACGATGGTCTCCATCATTCCCCCCGGGTAAGTGAAAGTTTGCCCTCAAACTAGGAAGGGGCTCATCATCGAAAAAGGGGCTAAGATCGGAGACATTGAAGGTAGCCGAAACTCCATAATCTCCAGGTAGATCAACCTTATATGCATTGGGCCCAACCTTCTCAAGGATTTCAAATGGACCATCGGAACGCGGCATCAACTTAGATTTTCTCTTTGAAGGGAAACGCTCCTTCCTCATGTGAATCCATACCAAATCTCCTGGCTGAAAATGTACCTCCTTGCGATGCTTGTTGGCGCTTTGCATGGCTCTTTCATTAGCCTTGGCAATGTTATCTCTAACTCTTGCATGAAGATCTTGGATCTCCTTGGCTCTTTTTTCAGCTTCCCAACTAAATTTTGTGGGAGTTGGAATGGGAACAAGATCCAAGGGACTCTTGGGATTGTAGCCATACACAACTTGAAATGGAGAGAGTTGGGTCGACTTACTAGGCACTCGATTGAATGCAAACTCGGCATGTGGTAGCAACTCATCCCAATTCTTCAAATGCTTCTTCACTAGGACTCGAAGTAAGGTACCCAAAGTCCTATTAGTGACTTCAGTTTGGTCCATCAGTTTGGGGATGACAAGTAGTGCTAAACTTGAGTTGAGTACCCAATTTGCGCCATAGAGTTAGCCAAAATGACTAAGAAACTTGGAGTCCCGATCAGATACCATGCTCTTTGGAATGCCATGTAGTCTCACAATCTCCTTGAAGTAAAGATTAGCCACTTGAGTAGCATCATTAGTGGTGTGGCAAGGGATGAAATGCGCCATCTTGGAGAATCGATCCACAACCACCATAATGGAGTCTTTGTTCCTTTGGGTTCTAGGCAAACCCGTGATAAAATCCAGGCTAATATCTTCCCAAGGGGCTTGAGGAATGGGGAGTGGAGAATACAATCCTTGGGGCAAAGAATGGCTCTTAGCCATTTGACAAGTAGAACATCTTTTGATGAAATGCTCTACATCTCTTGACATCTTAGGCCAATAGTAGTGTTCCTTCAACATTGATCTAGTCTTCTCAACACCAAAATGGCCAGCTAGGGCTCCTCCATGCAGCTCTTGGATAAGCAGTTCACGAAATCCACATTGAGGTATACAAAGGCGTGAACCTTTGAATAGGAACCCATCTTCTAAGTGGAACAACCCATGGGGGTGTTTAAGACACTTCTCAAAAATGTCCTTGAAATCATCATCTTTTGGGTACAAATCTTTAACAACTTCAAACCCAAGTACTTTAGTACTCAAAGTGGAGAGTAATAAGTACCTTCTTGACAATGCATCAGCTCCTTTGTTGAGAGTACCCGCCTTATGTTGGATAGTGAAGTGGAAGGACTGAAGATACTCTACCCATTTAGCATGTCTAGGGTTGAGCTTGTGTTGTCCTTGAATGTATTTGAGAGCTTCATGGTCGGAATGAAGGATGAACTCACCTCCAACTAAGTAATGACGCCAATGCTCCAATGCTCTAATGATTGCATAAAACTCCTTGTCATAGGTGGAGTACTTCTTCTTGGCATCGTTGAGCTTCTCACTAAAAAAGGCAATGGGTCTCCTTCTCTTGAGATAGGACAGCTCCAATTCCTACCCCGGATGCATCACATTCTACTTCAAAGACTTTGGTAAAGTCAGGCAAGGCTAGAACGGGGGAACTAGTGAGCTTCTTCTTGATCTCTTCAAAGGCTTGTTGTGCTTGCTCATTCCATGAAAACTCTTTGCCTTTAATTACCTCGGTCATAGGAGCCACGATAGTGCTGAAATTTCTAATGAACCTCCGGTAAAATGAGGCTAGGCCATGAAAACTCCTTACTTGAGTGACGGATGTAGGAGTTGGCCACTCTTGAATAGCCTTGATCTTGCTTTCATCAACTTGGAGGCCTTGGGCGGAAACAATGAAACCCAAGAATACCACTTGAGGAGTGAAGAAAAAGCATTTCTCCATATTGCCATAAAGTTGTTCTTGTGAAAGAATCTCCAAAACTTGTTGCAAATGCTTGGCATGCTCCTCCTCGGTCTTGCTATAGACCAAGATATCATCAAAGTAAACGACAACACAAGTTCCAATGAGGGGCTTGAGAACTTGGTTCACGAGTCTCATAAAAGTGCTCGGGGCATTAGTAAGCCCGAATGGCATTACAAGCCACTCATATAAACCTCCTTTAGTCTTAAAGGCGGTTTTCCATTCATCACCTTCAAAAATACGAATCTGATAATAGCCACTTCTAAGATCAATCTTAGAAAAGATAGCGGCTCCATGTAATTCATCCAATAGATCTTCCAATCGGGGAATAGGAAACCGGTACTTGATAGTGATCTTGTTTATTGCCCGGCTATCAACACACATACGCATGCTACCATCCTTCTTAGGAACAAGGAGGGCGGGCACGGCACATGGGCTTAGACTTTCTCGAATTAAACCCTTGGACAAGAGATCATCCACTTGTCTTTGGACTTCTTGAGTTTCGCTTGGAGACATCCGGTATGCCGGCTTGTTTGGAAGTACGGATCCGGGAACGAGGTCTATCTTGTGTTGGATAGATCTTGGAGGGGGAAGGCCATGTGGAATTTCTTGTGGAAAAACATGGTGATAGGCTTGTAGAAGAGGGGTGAGTAGTGGATGTGAGGGAGATGATGGCTTAGACTCTTCTTGTAAAAGTATCAAGTCTTTAAAAGACTCATACTCATGGTGCTCAGATTTGAGAAGAGTAGTAAAGAAGACTTCCAAATGAGGATTGTCTTTTGGTTGAGAGGGGGAAGGACTTTTGAGAGGGGTAAGAGTGATTTTCTTACGGTCCTTGAGAAAAGAGTAAGTGTTCATCCGGCCATCATGGATGACACTTCTATCAAAAAGCCATGGTCTACCCAATAATATATGGCAAGCATCCATGGGGACTATATCACACCAAATCTCATCTTTATAGTTTTTCCCAATTGAAAAAGAAACAAGACAACGGTGAGTAATTTGCAAACCTTTGCCTTGATTCAACCATTGTATGGTGTAGGGATTTGGACGAGGAGAGACTTGCAGCTTGAGTTTGTCCACCATAGTCTTTGAGGCAACGTTAGCACAACTACCTCCATCAATGATAAGGGAACAAACCTTGTCTCCTACGGTACACCTGGTGTGAAAAATGGCTTCTCTTTGCTCCATGTCCTTTTGAGTGGCAATTCCACTCAAGGCCCGGCGGATAACAAGCAACTCTCCTTCATCGGGGCCTTCCTCAACTTCTTCCAAACTTCCTTCTTCAAAGTGCTCTCCTTCTTCTTCATCATAGGCATGTTCATCACATGCTTCTTGGTACTCCGCTAGGGAAACAATCCTCCTGTTCGGACACTCAGATGCATAGTGTCCCATGCCTTGACACCGAAAGCAACGAACCTTGTCCTTTGATTTGGGCTCTTGTGTGGAGGGTTTTGGAGGGGTTGGAGTGGTGTTTTTGGTTTGTGGAGGTGGGGGATTTTGTGGACGAGGAGGGTAGTACGGAGGCTTTTGTGTGGGGTAAGGACGAGAGAGAGGCTTGGAAAGGACACTCTTTCCCTTTGATTTCTTTTGTTGCTCTACCTTATAGGCTAGAGAACTCAAGTCATCTAGGGATGAATAGGGTTGCAACTCAATTACATGAGCAATGGACTCATCAAGACCGGTCAAGTATCTTACCAAGGTTTGTGAGTCGTCTTCTCTCAAATCGCATTTGAGTAGGAGTTGTTCAAACTCCCGAGTGTATTCTTCCACACTCTTGGATCCTTGCTTGAGTCGATGGAGCTTGAGATAATTGTCTTGCACATAGTGAGAGGGAAGAAACTTGGCCTTGAGTTTTTCTTTCATTTTGGCCCAAGTTCTGATTTTCCCTTTCCCGTTTCTTGCTCTTTTCGCTCCAAGGTTAGCCCACCAGATTGAAGCATATTTTCTGAGTTTAAGGGCTACAAGCTTTACCTTCTTATCTTCCGGGATGTCCTCATATTCAAAGATCCTCTCAATGGTGTGCAACCAATCGAGAAATAAGTCCGGTTCAAGTTGGCCTTCAAATTCGGGGATGTCAATTCGGATACCACCAATATTTCCTCCTTGCCTTCGTCTCCTTGGGGGTTCCTCATCACTTGAATTGGCATGGGAGTGATGGACTTCCTCTTCAGATTCAACCACCGGTTCATGAGGATGAGAGGGAGTGGGGCTATGAACCCACCTTCTTTTCTCCTCCAAAAGTTGCCCAAGTTGAGTTCGAAGATAAGTGAGTTGTGCTTCTAACTCTTCCACACGTGCTTGGTCGCTTCTTGTGGACTTTGTAGACATGTTGGAGATGCGTTGAAGGAAGAATATGCAGCAGGGAAAGTGGCACGGTCGTGCAAGGGGGCACGGTCAGGCCGTGCTATGCTTCGGCTGAAGAAATGCAGAAAAGTAGAGTGGCACGGTCGTGCTTGGCAGCACGGGGGCACCGTGCTCCGTCTCGACTTGAAGATTCCTGGAAAAAGAATATGGCACGGTCGTGTGTTGTGGCACGGGGGCACCGTGCTGCTTCTCTGGTCTTCAAGACTTCGGATTGCCGGTTTGTGCCTCTTTTTTTTTTTTTTGGTATTTTGGCTTTTTGGGATGTGTTTGGGTATGATGTGGGTCACTTAAAAGCCTTGGCTCTGATACCAATTGATGTAGATGTGGGGGGGCAAGTGAACCAAATCAAACTCCAACTCAAATAAGCCAAATTGGAAAGAGAAATGAAAGATGGATGGATGGATGAAGAACTTCACTACACAAGAAAAAGGGATAGAACAAGATCTTGTAATTGAGATAATCCTTCACGGAGCCACTCAATGACTTGACCTTGGGCTAATTCTCTTGTCTTAACCAAGGAATCACTCCAATTGGAAAAGATAGAGAACCTAGAACACCACTTGAATTAGCCAAATTCAAGATATAGAACTAGGAATTTTTGAGACACAAATGAGAATCACTCTCAAAGGTGCTTGTATTACTTTGGAAATCTCTTACAATGCTGAATGATTAGCTTCACATGCCCCTCCCCTTTTATAGACTCAGCAAAAGACAATCAAAAGACTCAAATAACTCCTAACAATTAAAACTAGCTAATGAAAAGTCTAAGAAAAATGAAAAGACACATCATAAAAGGGGGTGGGGGAGGTTACAAAGAATATTCTAGGATTTTTGCAGCTGATTACATCAATCTAGAAGCATCTAAAACGTGCACAATATCAGCCACACAAATATATGTAACCTAAGACTCTTCATATTCCCAGCATTAATCTTTGCAACTGCCTCAACTTCAACAGAGCATAACTTCCAGAATACTCGGCCAAATCACGCGTTCTTGGGCTTGTTAGAAAGACCTGGAAGTCTATTTTCCAGAATGGGCTCATTTGCTCAATTTTGATAAGCGGTTTGAAAGTTATGGCCCAAACAATGCACCTATCTCAGACTGGACTGGATCAGCACACCGTATCTTTGAGTGATATTTTGCCCAATCAAATGATGTCCAAATTAAATAAAATTGGGCTTATTTTAAAGCTGCCATCTTAAGCTTCAAAACCATGTGGAGCCTCAAGTTGTGGGTCCACGTTAGGTAGGCCAAAAGTGCACACAAAAATCGGTAAATTTCTGGATGAAGGCGGCACTACCTCTTCGGGCATGAACGCCAATTTCCGGCAAAGTTTGGCAACTTCCTTGACCTCTTGAAGCTTGAGTGAATCCTCCTTGGGCTGAGCTTGATGGTCCTTGGGCTTCTCACGATTGTCTCCATGCATCTAGGGATAGTAGGTTTCAAACAATTACATGAGCAATGGACTCATCAAGACCGGTTAAGTATCTTACCAAGGTTTGTGAGTCGTCTTCTCTCAAATCACATTTGAGTAGGAGTTGTTCAAACTCCCGAGTGTATTCTTCCACACTCTTGAATCCTTGCTTGAGTCGATGGAGCTTGAGATAATTGTCTTGCACATAATGAGAGGGAAGAAACTTGGCCTTAAGCTTTTCTTTCATTTTGGCCCACGTTCTAATTTTCCCTTTCCCATTTCTTGCTCTTTTCGCTCCCAGGTTAGCCCACCAGATTGAAGCATATTTGCGGAGTTTAAGGGCTACGAGTTTCACCTTCTTGTCCTCCGGGATGTCCTCATATTCAAAAATCCTCTCAATGGTGTGCAACCAATCGAGAAATAAGTCCGGGTCAAGTTGGCCTTCAAATTCGGGGAGGTCAATTTGGACACCACCAATATTGCCTCCTTGCCTTCGTCTCCTTGGGGCTTCTTTGTCACTAGAATTGGCTCGGGATTGAAAGACTTCTTCTTCCGATTCGACCACCGGTTCATGAGGACGAGAGGGAGTGGGGCTATGAACCCCCCTTCGTTTTTCCTCCAAAAGTTGCCCAAGTTGAGTTCGAAGATAAGTGACTTGAGCTTCTAACTCTTCCACATGTGCTTGGTCGCTTCTTGTGGACTTTGTAGACATGTTGGAGATGCTTTGAAGGAAGAATATGCAGTAGGGAAAGCGGCACGGTCGTGCAAGGGGGCACGGTCAGGCCGTGCTATACTTCGGCTGAAGAAAATGCAGAAAAGTAGAGTGGCACGGTGGTGCTTGGCGGCACGGGGGCACCGTGCTAAATTTCTGGACTTCGGGAATGGTTTTGCCGCTTTGTGCTTCTTTTTTGTTTTTGTGTTTTGGCTTTTTGGGATGTATTTGGGTGTCAAGTGGGTCACTTAAGAACCGTGGCTCTGATACCAATTGATGTATATGTGGGTGGAAAGTGATCCAAATCAAACTAAAATCAAACTTAAGCAAAATGAAAAGAGAGAAAGATGCGAAAGATGAAGAATATCACCAAACAGGATAGAGATGGATAGTGTAAGACTTTGAGTATGAGATAATCCTTCCGGAGCCACACACACCTTGGTCTTGGGCTAATTCCCTTCACTCTTCTGAGGAATCACTCCAAAGAAAAGAAGGAGAACCTAGAATACCACTTGAATTAGCCAAATTCAAGATATAGAACTAGGAATTTTTCGGACACAAATGAGAATCACTCTCAAAGGTGCTTGAATTACTCTTAAAAATGCCTTAGAAATCTGATCTACAATGCTCACACGCCCCCCCTTTATATAGGCTCAGCAAAACCCAACCAAGGACTCAAATATCTTCGCCTAACAATTAAAACTAGTAAAATTAAAAGACGACTATAAATGGAGTGACACTTAATAAGGGTTGGGGTAGGTTACAGGAATTATTCTAGATTTCTTAGCTGATTACACCAATCTAGAAGGCTCCAAAAACGTGCACAATGTCAGCCACAGAATCACATGTAACCGAAGACTCTTCATATTCCCAGAATTAATCCTTACAGCTGCCTCAATTTCAACAGAGCATAACTTCCAGAATACTCGGCCAAATCTCGCGTTCTTGGGCTTGATAGAAAGCCCTAGAAGTCTAGTTTCCATAATGGGCTCATTTGCTCAATTTGGATAAGCGGTGTAAAAGTTATGGCCCAAACAATGCACCTATCTCAGACTGGACTGGATCAGCATAACGTATCTTTGAGTGATATTTTGCCCCATCAAATGATGTCCAAATTAAACAAACTTGGGCTTATTTGAAAGATGAAATCTTAAGCTTCAAAACCATATGGGCCCTCAAGTTGTGGGTCCACTTGAGCTTGTCCAAAAGTGGTCACAAAAATCGGGTTCTGCAGGGATGAATTCGGCACCAAATTTCTAGCAAAGCTTAACCTCTTTTTGACCTCTCCATAGTGTTGTGAGTCTTTGAACTCACTTAAGAAGACCAAATAGGCACATTTTCATGCATGATCTTCTTTGACCCTTTTCTTCTTTGAAATTGGACTTGAATAAAAATGATGCATATGTAAATATGCATCAAATTATAGCATAAAACTCCTTGTCATAGGTGGAGTACTTCTTCTTGGCATCGTTGAGCTTCTCACTAAAGAAGGCAATGGGTCTCTTCTCTTGAGATAGGACGGCTCCAATTCCTACCCCGGATGCATCACATTCAACTTCAAAAACTTTGGCAAAATCGGGCAAGGCCAGGACGGGAGCACTAGTGAGTTTCTTCTTTGGTGTATCCTCAAGGGGGAAACCAAGAGGATGGGAAAGAGGGGGGAATGAATGCAATGGATGGTAGCAACAAGGCAACTTTGAATTCACAAACTCACCTTGAGTTGGGGATGTTAGAACCGGAACTAACACCTACCTTGGATACAGAAACAACACCAAGGTTTGATGTTAGGGCCCTTAACAACCTCTTGGATACAGAAACACCACCAAGAAGGAAGTTAAGACTCTTACTAGATCACCACTCAACTTGGCCAAGAGATGAGATAAGCTAGAAGAGAGTTTGAGGATTCAAAGGAGCAAAGCTCAACTTCATTTCATACAATTGCTTGATAGTGGCCGGCCAAGGGCTTGTGGGGGGTATTAATACAAAAGTTTCAAGTACAAATCATAGGCCCTAGGTTGCACTATAAGCTAAACTAGGCAAAAATACAAAGATCAAATCAAGCAAAAAAGGATAGATGCATCCTCCACTTGACACCTCTTCAATGCTAATCTTGAGGATGATGTGTCGATCTTGGGGTGAATGGAAGCTTCCTTGGCAGCTTGGTACTTCCCATAATGACTGTTGCAAGTGGCTAAGCATGGATTAGAGCAACAAAAAACACCTCATCACTCTCTCTTGTACCCGGCTGGCCTAGGACCGGTTAAAAGGGTGTTTCAGCCCTTGTTTTGGTGGTTAATAGCTCCTCATGAGTGTAATTTGGCTGAGGTTCTTTGAATTCAAGGAGATTCCAGAGGATAAGAAAGTCAAAATAGTTGCTCTTAGACTAAGGAAATATGCCTCCTTATGGTGGACAAACCTTAATGCTAAGAGAACTGGAGAAAGGAAGAGTAAGATTGCTACTTGGGACAAAATGAAAGCCAAGATGAAGGCCCGGTTTTTGCCTTCGACGTATGTCCAAGACCAATATATGCTCTTTCATCATTTGAATCAAGGCAAGATGAGTGTTGAAGAATATACTCATGAGTTTGAGAAACTCATGATCAAATGTGACATTCATGAGCCTGAAGAGCAGACCATGGTTCGTTACCTGGGAGGGCTTGATCCTAGGATAGCCAACGTGGTTGAGTTGCAAGCTTATGCCACCTTTGACGAAGTGTGTGTCCTAGCACACAAGGTGGATCAACAAAGAAAGTCTAGGATGAATGTTCGTGATTCATTCAAGCCCTATTCTACACCAAACCGTGGGCAACCCTTAAACAAGGGGAGTACCACACCTCAGCCTAAATCATCTACCCCTTTCCCATCTAATCCACAAAAGAACCAAGCTCCTCAAAGGCCACCACCACCAAACCCCCCACGTCCAAACCCATACCCCGTAAGCCAAAGAAGGTGTTACAAGTGCCAAGGCTTAGGACACATTGCTTCTGATTGTCCTAGTCGAAAGGTAGTCACCTTAGCTGAATGGGAAGCCGTAGAGGGAGAATTTGCCGAGGAGAAAGAAGAGGAAAAGGCAGAAGATGCTGAGAGCGATCATGAAGATGATCAGGAGGAGTTTGTGGTAAACGCAGATGAAGGTGAGATGCTAGTAATTCGAAGGGTATTGAGCAATCAACGAGTTGCTAAGGATGAACAACGTGAGAATATCTTTCACTCACGGTGTACAGTCCAAGGCAAAGTGTGCTTGCTAATCATCGATGGAGGAAGTTGTGCCAACGTTGTTTCATTAAGCATGATTGAGAAACTGAACCTTCAATCCACGGCACACCCACACCCATACAACATTCAATGGTTAAATCAAGGCAAGGGATTACAAGTTAACTCTCGTTGCTTGATTTCATTCTCTCTTGGTAAGAACTACCAAGGTGAACTTTGGTGTGATGTTATCCCCATGGATGCTTGTCATATTCTGTTAGGACGACCATGGATGTATGACAGGAAGGTTATGCATAATGGTTATCTTAATACTTATTCCTTTACCAAAGATGGCAAGAAGATTACCCTGAATCCCATGTCACCATCCGAACTCCACAAAATGAAACCACAAAAAAGCCAAAATCAATCTGACTTGCTTTTAACATATGTTGAACCACTTTTAAAGGCCTCTCAACATGACTTCAAAGCTTTGAAAGAATGGATATTGCAAGTACAAGATGAGCCAGAAACACCACTTCCTTCCCATCCCATAGCCAAGGTCATATTGAATCAGTTCGGTCACCTATTCCCAGATGAAATACCTTCGGGTTTACCCCCAAAGCGTGATATTCAACATCATATTGACCTTATCCCAGGATCCATTCTACCTAATAAACCAGCCTACAGGACAAATCCCAGAGAAACTCAAGAGATTCAACGTCAAGTTGAAGAACTAATATTCAAGGGATTGGTACGAGAATCCTTAAGCCCGTGTGCTGTTCCTGCTCTTTTGGTTCCGAAAAAGGATGGTAGTATGAGGATGTGTGTTGACGGTAGGGCCATAAACAAGATCACTATCAAGTATAGGTACCCTATACCTAGGCTTGAAGATATGTTGGATGAGTTACATGGCTCTAAGGTGTTTAGCAAGATTGATTTAAGGAGTGGTTATTATCAGATTCGTATTAGGGAGGGTGATGAGTGGAAAACTGCTTTCAAGACTAAGGGCGGATTACATGAATGGTTAGTCATGCCTTTCGGTCTTTCTAATGCCCCTAGTACGTTTATGAGACTAATGAATCAAGTATTTCGACCATACTTAGGCAAGTTCGTGGTTGTTTACTTCGATGATTTATTGGTGTTCAGTAAGAATGAGCAAGAACATCAAGATCACTTAACTCAGGTGATGCTCGTTCTTGAAAAGGAGAAGTTATTCGGGAACCTAAAGAAGTGTACCTTCTTTACTCATGAAGTTACCTTCTTAGGTTATATTGTTTCTGAAGATGGTATTAAGGCGGATGAAAGCAAGTTTGAGGCTATTCGGACTTGGCCTGTTCCTAAGAGCATTCATGACGTTCGAAGCTTTCATGGCTTGGCTTCTTTCTATAGGAGGTTCATACGCAATTTCAGCACTATTCTAGCTCCTATGACTGAAGTCCTTAAGGGTTCCTCGTTCACTTGGAATCCTAAAGCCCAAGTAGCCTTTGAAGAAGTGAAAGAGAGGCTAACTCAAGCACCGATTTTAGCTCTACCGTGTTTTGAGAAGGTCTTTGAAGTTGAATGCGATGCTTCTGGAGTTGGTATTGGAGGCATTCTTACTCAAGAAGGACGCCCTTTGGCCTTCTTCAGTGAGAAGTTATGTGATACCAGGAAGAGATATTCAACTTATGACAAGGAGTTTTATGCCATCGTTCGATGCCTAGAACATTGGAACCATTATTTGATTGCCAGTGAGTTTATTCTACACTCAGATCACGAGGCTTTGAAGTATATTCAAGGCCAACATAAGTTAAACTCACGCCATGCTAAATGGTTGAGTTCCTGCAGTCCTTTCACTTTACTATCAAGCATAAGTCTGGCAAATTGAATCAAGGTGCCGATGCTCTTTCACGGCGTTATCTATTGATGTCCCAATTAGATGCTTGTATCCTTGGATTTGAGCATCTAAAGGCTTTATACCAGGATGATGAAGATTTTGGGGTGTTATACTCTGAGTGTGTTAAACATCCCAAAGGGGATTTCTTAATTCAAGAAGAGTTTCTCTTTAAAGGTGCTCGGTTATGTGTTCCCAAATGCAGCACTCGTGAGTTGTTAATTCGAGAAGTCCATGCTGGATCTTTAACTGGTCATTTTGGCCAAGACAAGACCCTAACTATGCTTAGGGAACATTATTATTGGCCAGGCATGGAAAAGGACGTTCAAGACATCATTAGAAGGTGCAGTACGTGTCAAATTGCGAAGAGTCATTCGCTTCCTCAGGGACTATACACGCCACTTCCTATTCCTACGTTACCTTGGGTGGACGTTAGTATGGATTTCATACTTGGTTTACCAAAGACACAAAGGAATAAAGATTCTATCTTTGTGGTCGTGGATCGATTTTCGAAGATGGCTCATTTCATTCCCTACAACAAGACTAATGATGCCACTCATGTTGCTGAGCTGTATTTCAAGGAGGTCATGGGACTTCATGGAATTCCTCGTTCCATCGTCTCAGATCGAGATACCAAGTTCCTAAGTCACTTTTGGATTACTTTGTGGAAAAAGTTGGGTACCAAACTCAAATACAGTACCACTTGTCATCCACAAACCGATGGGCAAACCGAGGTTACTAATCGAACCCTTGGTACTCTATTAAGGGTCTTGATTAAAAACCACACAAAAGCTTGGGATCTGTTACTTCCACATGCTGAGTTTGCTTACAATAAGACTCCAAGCAAGGCTACTGGTCTATCACCCTTTAAGGTGGTCTATGGGACTGATCCCCTAAGTCCACTTGATCTTATTCCTCGACCGTTGGATCAAAGGCCTAGTGCGGATGTTGCAGCTAGAGTGGAAGAAATTCAAAAGTTACATGAGTTAGTAAAGGCCAAGATTGAGAAAACCACCCTGTCATACACGGCCCAAGCTAACAAGCATAAAAGGGAGAAGCTTTTCATGCCAAGCGATTTGGTATGGATACATCTACGCAAAGAGCGTTTTCCTTCCAAAAGGAAAACTAAGTTGATGCCACGAGCAGATGGTCCATTCGAGGTTTTGGAGTGGATTAATGATAATGCTTATAAGGTGGAATTACCAGGAGAATATGGAGTATCAGCTACGTTTAATGTTGCTGATTTAAGTCCTTATGAAGCAGATGACTACCTTTCTGATTTGAGGATCAAATCTTCCTAACAAAGGGAGAATGATGGAGGTCCATCCACAAGGTCCATTAACATTCAAATGATCCCAAATAATCAAGAAATCAAGTCCAAAGCCACGGCCATTAATTGTTTGGTGAAGAACATTGAAGGTGATGCACCCGATTTTTCATCCGGATTTTCACTTGGTTTTTGTTACTTGATTTATCAAGCTTAATCCTAGTTTAATTGCTTGTTTTTTGGTGTGAATACAAGCTTAAGGTCTTAGCTTTCATTTCCAATTGGAATTACCAGATTTGGAGTTCAATTGGTTAGTGAACTAAGCTAATTAGCAAACCTGTGCTGTTTTGGAGTCCAATCTGCACGGTTTGGGAAATCAGGCTGATTCAAGGGGCAAATGACGTCCAATTGCTATAATTCAAAAAGGAGGGTAATCTAGACATCTTGAGGTTTCCAACCATGTAAGAACGTAGCAATTAGTCATCATTTGAGGTGTCAAACATGCGTTGCAAGTGGAGGCAGAAACTGGCTGCTTGACCCCCGGTTGCTTAGCCTGGTGGTTTTCCTCCTTCAAGGGGTTTGCTTAAGGTGGAAGGCTGCCAAGCAGGTCATTTTGAGCTTCTTGATTAAGCACCACTCAGCTACTTGAGAGAGAGACACGTGGAGCTAGTGAAACGCCACCATTTTGCAAGCTCTCATTCGACCACTCAAGCATGACATGGCACACATGCAATTTTTAGTCCTTTTGAGGTGGCAGCCGTGCACTCTTACCTTCCTAGCTGGGAAATTGAGTCATCTACATTCCTTAATGCATAGGAAAGGCTTAGGAAGATAAACTAAGTGCTTGTAAAATAAACTTTCAGCTTTTGGTTTATATTAGAGTAAACCGTGTGTTAGATAGTGATTAGCAAGCTTAATGACTTTCCTCCCTTGGAAGGAAAGCTCATTCATGTACTCTCAAGGCCATATAAAGCCTTGTATGTTCATTTTGAAGCAACAGAGTTGATAATTCAGTTGTGAGTAAAGACCTTGTGTCTTGTGATTTCTTAAACACTTATCTTGCTTATCCTTAATTGTGGCCGATTAAGGTGGTGACCAAGTGAGTCTTGATCTTTGATTAGGTGGTGTATCTTATCCTAATCCAAGATCAAGGGCCCTAAGCTAAATGATTAGTGGTGTATCTTATCTAATCATCTAGCTTAGAACTATCCAAAGTTTCATTAAACACTCTTGAAGTTCACCAACTAACTCTTGCTTTCACTCCTCTCAAACCGTGAGTTACTTCTTGTTCTTCTTAGTGTTTCTTCATCCTTCTTACTTTCCTCACTTCCTTTACTCCTTGATTCCTCTTTACCATACAAAATCAAGCCTTTACATAGCTGATTGCATCGAACTTCCAAAAACCTTCAAAGCTATCTCAAACCGTGAAGAAGAGCTTTCCTAGGCAAGCTAGGCAGTGAATTGGCATGGTCACCCCGTGCCATCAAGCACGGCCGTGCCACTCCTGGCCGTGAGAAATTGCTTATTTTCTAGCCTCCTTCAACGAGAGTCCTTGGGTTATTTCCTTCCTGATGGAGGTCCATCCTCAAGGTCTAAAAATGTTTCATTGATCCAAAATAATCAAGAAATCAACTCCAAAGTCACGGCCATGAGTCACTTGATGGAAAACACACAAGGTGATGCACCCGGGTTCTCATCCAGATTTTTACCCAGTTTTTGTTATCTTATTACATCGGCCTAAAGCACATTTTGGTGCCCGTTTTTTAGATGATTATCAAGTTCAAGATGTTAGCTTTTAAGTCCAATTGGTTTCATATCATTTGGAATTCAATTGATTACTTAAAATAGTTCATCTCTTGAACCTGTCCGGATTGCACTGCAAAATGCACAGTTTTGGTTTTCTGGTTTGTTCATGGGGCAAATGACGTCCAAATGCTACGATTCCAAATGGAGGGTAAACTAGACATCTTGAGGTTTCCAACCATGTAAGAAACGTAGCAAATAGTCATCATTTGAGGGGTCAAACATGCGTTGCAAGTGGAGGCAGAAACTGGCTGCTTGACACCCGGTTGCTTAGCTTGGTGGTTTTCCTCCTTCAAGGGGTTTGCTTAAGGTGGAAGGCTGCCAAGCAGGTCATTTTTAGCTGCTTGATTAAGCACCACTCAGCTACTTGAGAGAGAGACACGTGGAGCTAGTGAAACGCCACCATTTTGCAAGCTCTCATTCGACCACTCAAGCATGACATGGCACACATGCAATTTTCAGTCCTTTTGAGGTGGCAGCCATGCTCTCTTACCTTCCTTGAATGGAAATTGAGTCAACAAGGTTTCTTAATACTTAGGAAAGAGTTTAAGAAGGAAATCTTGTGTTTTGTAGCTTAAACTTTCAGCTTATGTATGTTTTAGCTTAAACCATGTATTACTAAGCATAGGATTAGTTTAATGACTTTTCTTGCCTAGAAGGAAAGCTCTTTTCATGTAATCACAAGGCTATATAAGTGCCTTGGCTGCTCTTTTGTAAAAACAAGTTTGAGTATTGAAGTTGAGAGTAAAGACTTTGTGTCTTGAGATTTCTTAAACACTTAACTTGCTTATCCTTAATTGTGGCCGATTAAGGTGGTGACCAAGTGAGTCTTGATCTTGATTAGGGGGTGTATCTTATCCTAATCCAAGATTAAGGGCCCTAAGCTAAGTGATTAGTGGTGTATCTTATCTAATCATCTAGCTTAGAACTATCCTACATTCATTAAACACACTTGAAGTTCATAAGCAAGCTCTAGGTTTCTCTCCTCTTAAACCAAACCGTGAGCCCCCTTTGATCTTCTTAGTGTTTATGAATCCTCATTTCTTTCCTCACTTCCTTTACTCCTTTGTTTACTCAATCCCACACAAAATCAAGACCATGACAAGGCTAATTGCTTCAAACTTCCATTAATCCTCAAAGCTACCTCAAATCGTGAAGAAGGAACTTCCCGGGCCAACTAGGCAGCAAGTTGGCACAGTTCCCCCGTGCCTTCAAGCACGACCGTGCCACCCCTGGCCGTGAGTGTTTGTTGCTTTCTAGCATCCTTTGGCGTGAGTTAACCTGGGTTGCTTCTTTCCCTTGAGACTTACATCATTTTTGGTATCAGAGCAAGTTCAGAACTTGGCCTGAACCCCACGTCATTCCCAGCTTATCTCTGAAATCATTTCAAACACAATCAAACACAAACCGTTCATTCCCGCGATCACAATGAGTACTAGCATGTCTGTGGAAGAAAGGCTTGAGGTTCTTTCCAAGCAAATGCAAGAAATAAGTGTGAGTAATCGAGAACTCAAAGCACAAAATGAGTACTTGAGGAAACAGCTTGGAAACCATATGAAACAAAAGCAGAAACTTCAAGAATCACCAAGCATTCGGACTGGAACAGACTATGGCTATGAAGAGGAAGCTAGCAATGCATTCTCTGAAGAAGAAGTACCATTTGAAAGAATGCAAAGAAGAGGGCGACCTACTTTCAACTCTAATGAGATCAAGGTTGATATTCCTGAGTTCGAGGGTAAGTTAGATCCTGATGAGTTCATTGAATGGTTACAAACGGTGGAACGCATCTTTGAGTTTAAGGAGATTCCGGAGGATAAGAAAGTCAAGATAGTTGCTCTTAGACTAAAGAAATATGCCTCCTTATGGTGGACAAACCTTAATGCTAAGAGAACTAGAGAAAGAAAGAGTAAGATTACTACTTGGGACAAGATGAAAGCCAAGATGAAGGCACGGTTTTTGCCTTCCACATATGTCCAAGATCAATACATGCTCTTTCACCATTTGAATCAGGGCAAGATGAGTGTTGAAGAATATACTCGTGCGTTTGAGAAACTCATGATCAAATGTGACATTCATGAGCCTGAAGAACAAACCATGGTTCGTTACCTAGGAGGGCTTGATCCTAGGATAGCCAACGTGGTTGAATTGCAAGCCTTCACCACTTTTGATGAGATCTGTGTCTTAGCCCACAAAGTGGAACGACAAAGAAGGTCTCGATTTCATACCTGTGAAGAAGTTCCCACATTCCTTCCTCAAGAACAACCATTCAACAAGGGGAGCCCAAACCTTGTCCCTAAACCCATGGCCCCCCCATTTCCTACTCCACAAAAGAACCAAACACCACTACAAAGCCTACCCCCGCAACTTAAACCCAAGCATGGCACTTCCCGATGTTTTAAGTGCCAAGGATTTGGACACATAGCCGCCGATTGTGTCAATCGAAGAAGCATCACTCTGGCTGAGTGGGAGGCAATTGGAAAGGAAGAAAAGGAGGAAGAAACTCAATAAGAAGACCTTGAAGAAATTGAGATCACTGCTGATGAAGGTGAAATGCTACTCTTGGAGAAGATGTCTCCAAATTTTCATGAAGAAGAGCATAAACAACATATGAATATTCATGTTTGTATGTTATTCATTCCAAAGGAGCAAGACCATATCCCATCCTTTCCCCACAAAATCATTCCATTCACATCTATCCAGGATCTCGCATGCTCAGGTCCTAAACTTGCTCAATTTACTCTCCCAAAGCAAAATCCAAACCCACCCCCCATCCATTCATTTCAACACCCACTTAAGTTTCACATGGCTGATGTGAGGAACACAGAAGCAAAGTTTAAACCAAGCTTATTTGAAGAGTTGATCCTTTTTCAGCCTAGTTCACCTTTGTTTGCTGTTGGGTAGTACGTCCTTTCTGATTTGAGGATCAAATCTTCCCAACAAGGGGAGAATGATGGAGGTCCATCCTTAAGGTCTAAAAATGTTTCATTGATCCAAAATAATCAAGAAATCAACTCCAAAGTCACGGCCATGAGTCACTTGATGGCAAACACACAAGGTGATACACCCGGGTTCTCATCCAGATTTTTACCCGGGTTTTGCTATCTTATTACATCGGCCTAAAGCATATTTTGGTGTCCGTTTTTTGGATGATTATCAAGTTCAGGATGTTAACTTTTAAGTCAAATTGGTTTCATATCATTTGGAATTCATTTGGTTACTTAAAACAGTTCATCTCTTGAACCTGTCCGAATTGCACTGCAAAATGCACGGTTTTGGTTTTCTGGTTTGTTCAGGGGGCAAATGACGTCCAAATGCTACGATTCCAAATGGAGGGTAAACTAGACATCTTGAGGTTTCCAACCATGTAAGAAACGTAACAAATAGTCATCATTTGAGTGTCAAACATGCGTTGCAAGTGGAGGCAGAAACTGGCTGCTTGACACCCGGTTGCTTAGCTTGGTGGTTTTCCTCCTTCAAGGGGTTTGCTTAAGGTGGAAGGCTGCCAAGCAGGTCATTTTGAGCTGCTTGATTAAGCACCACTCAGTTACTTGAGAGAGCGACACGTGGAGCCAGTGAAACGCCACCATTTTGCAAACTCTCATTCGACCACTCAAGCATGACATGGCACACATGCAATTTTCAGTCCTTTTGAGGTGGCAGCCATGCTCTCTTACCTTCCTTGAAGGGAAATTGAGTCAACAAGGTTTCTTAATGCTTAGGAAAGAGTTTAAAAGAGAATTCTTGCGTTTTGCAGCTTAAACTTTCAGATTATGCATGTTTAAGCTTAAACCGTGTACTTAAGCATAGGATTAGTTTTAATACCTTTCCTTGCCTAGAAGGAAAGGTTGTTTCATGACTTTAGTGGCTATATAAGGCCATGTACTTCTCACTTCATGAATCAGATTTTGAGGTTAAAACTTTGAGAAAAGACTTTGTGTCTTGAGTTCCTCTTGAACACTTAACTTGCTTATCCTTAATTAGGGCGATTAAGGTGGTGTTCAAATGAGTCTTAATCATTGATTAGGTGGTGTATCTGTATCCTAATCAAAGGTTAAGGGCCCTAAGCTAAGTGATTAGTGGTGTATCTTATCTAATCATCTAGCTTAGAACTATCCTACATTCATTAAACACACTTGAAGTTCATAAGCAAGCTCTAGGTTTCTCTCCTCTTAAACCATGAGCATCTTTGGTGATCTTCTTAGTGTTTTTCATCCCCCATTACTTTCCTCACTTCCTTTACTCCTTTGATCCCTCTTTTCCACACAAAATCAAGCCTTGACTTAGCTGATTGCATCGAACTTCCTTTAACCTTCAAAGCCATCTCAAACCGTGGAAAGGGACTTACCTAGGCAAGCTAGGTAGTGAATTGGCACGGGCACCCCGTGCCATCAAGCACGGCCGTGCCACCCCTGGCCGTGAGAGTTTGCTTGTTTTCTAGCCTCTTTTGACGTGAGTTTACTTGGGTTGCTATCCTTCCCTTGGACTTACATCACTTCCCCTTGGACTTACATCAACTTTTGGTCATTCGGAGGACCATGAGTGGCCTAGCTTCCCATGATGAGCTTGAACAAAGAGAATCCATCTTCCGTACAAGGTGCACCGTAGGTGGCAAGGTGTGCTCCCTTATCATTGATGGGGGAAGTTGTACGAATGTGGCTTCACAATCTATGATGAACAAGCTCAAACTTCCGGTGACTCCCCACCCAAAGCCATACACCATCCAATGGCTCAATCAAAACCAAGGTTTGCAAATCTCGTCTCAGTGCCTCTTATCCTTAAGCATTAGGAAAACTTATAAAGATGAGATTTGGTGTGACATTATCCCCATGGGTGCGTGCCATGTCTTGTTGGGTCGCCCTTGGCTCTTTGATAGGAGCGTCACGCATGATGGCCACATGAACACCTACACCTTCACCAAAGATCACAAAAGGATCACCCTCACTCCCATCAAACCGACCGCCCCCTCCAAACCCACGGCAAGCTCACAAAGAGATGTCTATCTCACTACCCTCCTCAAATCCCCTATGCATGAGTTCGCACCTCACAAGAAAAGAAAAAAAGCTCATTTTCAGCCTGGGGACCTAGTATGGGTCCAATTGAGGACGGAGAGATTTCCTAACAAGAGGAAATCGAAATTAATGCCAAGATCGGATGGGCCTTTCGAAATCCTTGAGAAGGTTGGCCCAAGTACTTACAAAATTGACCTCCCCGGTGATTATGGGGTGCCCGCCACCTTCAATGTGGCCGACTTGAGCCCTTGCTATGGTGAAGATGAAGAGTTGTTGAGTTTGAGGCCAAACTCCAACCAACCCGGGGAGAATGATGGAGACCATCCCACCAAACCTTCAAAAGCCATTGCCAATGATCCGTCCCCCGCTAGGGAGTCCAAGAAGGCCAAAGGAGTTCATGCCATAGTCAGAAAACATATGCACAAAGAAGAAAGTGAACTGCCCAGTTCATACCGTTTCTGACCCGGTTTTGTTTCTCTGTTGGAGCAAAATGCAGAAGGGGAAATTTCCTGCACGCACCACCTCCTTAAAGCTTAAGATCTTAGCTTTCCAACAAGACCTTTGGCAAGGCATTTGGAGTCCATTTGGTCAGCCAACTAAGCCCAAAACTGAAGACAGTGCACTGTAGGGCGCCAATCAGCACAGTCCGAATTAAGGGAATGTTTGGCCCACCAACTCAACTCCATTGTTTCTGAAATTTTACAGCATGAAAGGGGACATAAATATTTATCAAGTCAAGGGTTCAAATCCCATCCAAAGCACCCCCTTGTGTTGGTATTATCCAGCCAAAAGGACAAGGAAAACACCCTTTTAACCGGTTTGTCTCTAGCCGGTACAGGGGGCTGATTTCCCTTGGTTTTTGCTTGCCCACTTGCCTAATGACTCACCTTTGCTGCACTCTAGGACTTTTGTAAGCTTGACACCTCATTTGGGAGGCATAATAACCCTAATGAGGTAGATTAAGCTAGGTAGTGAGGTGTTTAACTTGTAGTGGCTGATTTGATGTGTCTCTCTTCCCCACATGTACTTAGCTTTGTATTTGCTGCTTAGGGAGAGAGGGAGCTCGGCCATGGCTTGTTAAAAGGCAGGTTGGTTCCTTCATTTTGCAACCAACTTGAATGCATAAGCTTGTGAGTTCTCAAAGAAACTCTCCCCTCAAAATTCCTAGTCTATATCTTAAGTGTGGCCACTTAAGTGGTGTCTAGGTCCCTTTATCTCAATTAGGTGGTGATTCCTAATTGATCTAAGGGGATTGCCCAAGTATCCAACAAGAGTGGCTCCTCTTAGATTATCTCTTGAAGGTGCTTGCTCTATCAACTCTCCTCTTATCTTCTACTGATGCATATTCCCATATGCATCATTTTTATTTAAGGTCAACTTCCAAGAAGAAAAGTGTCAAACAAGAGCGTGCATGGAAACTCTCATATTTTCTCTTATTATGTGAGTTCAAGGACTTTAGACACCATGAAGTAGTCAAGTAAGTGGCGAAAATCTGGATAAAACTCATATCCCTTCCGGAAGAATTGGTGCCCGATTCATCCCTGCGGAAGGTAATTTTTTTTTTTTGTGCTCATTTTTTGGACTAGCTCAAGTGGACCCACAACTTGAGGGGCCACATGGTTTTGAAGCCTAAGATCTCAGCTTTCAAACAAGCCCAATTATGTTTAATTTGGACGTCGTTTGGTTGGGCTAAATATTACTCAAAGAAGACATGTCCTGCTCCAGTCCAGTTCTGATATAGGTGTAATGTTTGAACCATAACTTTTTATCTACTTATCCAAATTGAGCAAATGAGCCCATTCTGCAAAATAGATTTCCAGGGCTTTCCAACAAGCCTAGAATCACCTGATTTGGACGTGTGCGCTGAGAGTTATGCTCAGTTGAAGTGGAGGCTGCTGCAAGGATTAAATGCTGGACAAATGAAAAGACTTTGGTTACATGACATCATGTGGATGACATCATGCACGACTTGGAGTGTTCTAGATGGATGTCTTCAGCTGATTGGAAGCCTAGAATATTCTTTGTAACCTCCCCCACCCTTTTATGTTGAGTCTTTTCCATTTTCCAAGCCTTTTCAATTTTCTAGTTTTAATTGCTGGGAGTTTTTAAGTCTTTTGGTTATCTTTGTTTAGCCCATAAATAGGTGGGTTATGTAGTTGCATTTGAATTCAGAGTTGTAAGCTTTCCCAAGTGAAATACAATTACCTTTGAGTGTGATTCTCAAAAGTATTCCAAATCCCTAGTTCTATATCTTGAATTTTGGAAAGTTCAAGTGGTGTTCTAGGTTCTCTTTTCTTTTCCAATTGGAGTGATTCCTTGGTGAAGACGAGAGGATTTGCCCAAGATCAAGTCCTTGAGTGGCTCCGCGAAGGATTATCTCAAGTGCAAGGTCTTGTTTATCTTTTGTTCTTTTTTGTTATTATTTTCATTCCATCTCAATCAACCTTCCATTTTCTCTTTGCTTTGGTTCAATTCTTATTTGGGTTTATTTGAGTTTGATTTGGTTCACTTACCACCCACATATACATCAATTGGTATCAGAGCCAAGGTTGTCAAGTGATCAAGAACCCAGCCAAATACATCCCAAAAGCCAAAACACAAAAACAACACAAACCAGCAAAACCGTGCAAAACCCAAGCATCCGCGGGCAGCAATTTGGCACGGCCACACCGTGCTCCCTAGCACGACCGTGCCACCCTTGATTTTCAGTATTATCAAAGCAGCATTCAAGCACGGTTCCCTAGTGCCCCATTGCACGACCGTGCCCTCCCTCCTCTTCTCCAAAACAGCCTTTTTCTAGCCTCAACACATAATCCATAAAGAACCCTTAAGCATTCATCCATCATGATTTCTCTTGGGAACTTGAGAAAAGAGATTGCTTTGATTGAAAAGGAGATGGTCATCCTTGAAACTCCAAGGTTTCGTGGCCAAAAAGAAGATTTCCCTTACTGGATTTCCAAAGTGGATCAAGTTTTCACTCGCTACAATATTGACGAGCAAGAGAAGTTTTAGGTGGTTATCAAGAAGCTCCGAGGCCATGCGCTTGAATGGTGGGAAAAGTACAAGTATAAGAGGAAGAAGAGAGAAAAAAGTAAAATCACAACATGGGTTAAGTTAAGAGGTAAATTAATGGATACTTTCGCTCCAACCTCTTACTTACACAAGCATCCATTTGTTTCCTTTGAGAAATTTAACTCCAACAAAGATGAAGAGATCCTTGGAGAAAAAGCTTCAAGCCTAGTTGACCTACCTCTTGTTTTTGGTGACTGTGGTGATGAAGAACTTGAGACCCAAAGATCCGAGTTGAAGCAAGAAGAGATTGTGCAAGAAATTGAGCAATCCTTCACCGAAGAAGGGTGCCAAGAAGATAATGAGGTGAATTTGAGCATAACCCCAAGAATTGAAGAGCATGTAGTTAAAGACCTAGAAGTGATGAAGCCATGTAGGGTTGCTGAAGAGTTTGAACAACTCTTGATTCAAGAAGTACGCCCTACCGAACTCCAAGCACCCGAGTTGGAGGCATGTGAGGTTATTGAAGAAGTTGAGCAACTCTTGACCCAAGAAGAATTCACCTTAACCCCCATTCAACCTTCCCAACCCCTCAAACCACAAAAGGACCGACAAGCCTTAACCCTCATTCATCCTCCCCTCACCCTCTTCTATATCTCTCTAGAAGTGATGCCCTGTGACCTCCTTCCCCAAAAGCTCCCATATTGTGAGCGTGACCCCTTTCTTGAGAGGCTTGCTACCCCTTTGAGTTTGAGGACAAACTCAAAACCACCCGGGGAGTATGATGCATATTCCCATATGCATCATTTTTATTTAAGGTCAACTTACAAGAAGAAAAGTGTCAAACAAGAGCGTGCATGGGAACAATCATATTTTCTCTTATTATGTGAGTTCAAGGACTTTAGACACCATGAAGTAGTCAAGCAAGTGGCGAAAATCTGGATAAAACTCATATTCCTTCCGGAAGAATTGGTGCCCGATTCATCCCTGCGGAAGGTAATTTTTTTTTTTTGGTGCTCATTTTTTGGACTAGCTCAAGTGGACCCACAACTTGAGGGGCCATATGGTTTTGAAGTTTAAGATCTCGGCTTTCAAACAAGCCCAATTATGTTTAATTTGGACGTCGTTTGGTTGGGCTAAATATTACTCAAAGAAGACATGTCCTGCTCCAGTCCAGTTCTGATATAGGTGTAATGTTCGAACCATAACTTTTTATCTACTTATCCAAATTGAGCAAATGAGCCCATTCTGCAAAATAGATTTCCAGGGCTTTCCAACAAGCCCAGAATCACCTTATTTGGACGTGTGTGCTGAGAGTTATGCGCAGTTGAAGTGGAGGCTGCTGCAAGGATTAAATGCTGGACAAATGAAAAGACTTTGGTTACATGACATCATGTGGATGACATCATGCACGACTTGGAGTGTTCTAGATGGATGTCTTCAGCTGACTGGAAGCCTAGAATATTCTTTGTAACCTCCCCCGCCCCTTTATGTTGAGTCTTTTCCATTTTCCAAACCTTTTCAATTTTCTAGTTTTAATTGCTAGGAGTTTTTAAGTCTTTTGGTTATCTTTGTTTAGCCTATAAATAGGTGGGTTATGTAGTTGCATTTGAATGCAGAGTGGTAAGCTTTCCCAAAGTAAAATACAATTACCTTTGAGTGTGATTCTCAAAAGTATTCCAAATCCCTAGTTCTATATCTTGAATTTTGGCAAGTTCAAGTGGTGTTCTAGGTTCTCTTTTCTTTTCCAATTGGAGTGATTCCTAGGTGATGATGTAGATGTGGGTGGTAAGTGAACCAAATCAACTCAAACTCAAACTAAACAAGAATCAACCAAAGAAAAGTGAATATGTTGGAAGATAGTTTGAGATGGTTTGAAGAATAATAACAAAAAGAACAAGGATAAACAAGACCTTGTAATTAAGATAATCCTTCACGGAGCCACTCAATGACTTGATCTTGGGCTAATTCTCTTGTCTTAACCAAGGAATCACTCCAATTGAAAAAGGAAGAGAACCTAGAACACCACTTGAATGAGCCAAATTCAAGATATAGAACTAGGAATTTTGAGACACAAATGAGAATCACTCTCAAAGGTGCTTGTATTACTTTGGAAATCTCTTACACTGCTGAATGATTAGCTTCACATGCCCCTCCCCTTTTATAGACTCAGCAAAAGACAATCAAAAGACTCAAATAACTCCTAACAATTAAAACTAGCTAATGAAAAGTCTAAGAAAAATGAAAAGACACATCATAAAAGGGGGTGGGGAGGTTACAAGGAATATTCTAGGATTTTTGCAGCTGATTACATCAATCTAGAAGCATCTAAAACGTGCACAATATCAGCGACACAAATATATGTAACCTAAGACTCTTCATATTCCCAGCATTAATCCTTGCAACTGCCTCAACTTCAACAGAGCATAACTTCCAGAATACTCGGGCAAATCACGCGTTCTTGGGCTTGTTAGAAAGCCCTGGAAGTCTATTTTCCAGAATGGGCTCATTTGCTCAATTTGTATAAGCGGTTTGAAAGTTATGGCCCAAACAATGCACCTATCTCAGACTGGACTGGATCAGCACAACGTATCTTTAAGTGATATTTTGCCCAATCAAATGATGTCCAAATTAAATAAAATTGGGCTTATTTTAAAGCTGACATCTTAAGCTTCAAAAGCACATGGGCCCTCGAGTTGTGGGTCCCCTTGAGCTTGTCCAAAAGTGGTCACAAAAATCGGGTTCCGCAGGGATGAATTAGGCACCAAATTTCTAGCAAAGTTTAACCTCTTTTTGACCTCTTCATAGTGTCGTGAGTCTTTGAACTCACTTAATAAGACCAAATAAGCACACCTCCAAGCATGATCTTCTTTGACCCTTTTCTTCTTTGAAATTGGTCTTGAATAAAAATGATGCATATGGAAATATGCATCAGGTGAAGACGAGAGGATTTGCCCAAGATCAAGTCCTTGAGTGGCTCCGCGAAGGATTATCTCAAGTGCAAGATCTTGTTTATCCTTTGTTCTGTTTTGCTATTATTTTCATTCCACCTCAATCAACCTTCCATTTTCTCTTTACTTTGGTTCAATTCTCATTTGGGTTTATTTGAGTTTGATTTGGTTCACTTACCACCCACATATACATCATCTACACTCTCTCCCTTTCCTCCCTTAGTTTCCTTAGCAAGAACAAGGGTGGAGTAAGCTTGGGTTGTGTTCATTGCAAGCATACATCAATCCAATCCACTCAAATACCTCACAAGGGTTTGACTCTCATCTTCCCTTAAATCACATTTCAAGAGGAGTTGTTTGATGCATATTTCCATATGCATCATTTTTATTCAAGTCCAATTTCAAAGAAGAAAAGGGTCAAAGAAGATCATGCTTGGAAGTGTGCTTATTTGGTCTTATTAAGTGAGTTCCAAGACTCACGACACTATGAAGAGGTCAAAAAGAGGTTAAGCTTTGCTAGAAATTTGGCGCTGAATTCATCCCTGCGGAACCCGATTTTTTTGTGACCACTTTTGGACAAGCTCAAGTGGACCCACAACTTGAGGCTCCACATGGGTTTGAAGTTTAAGATTTCAGCTTTCAAATAAGCCCAAGTTTGTTTAATTTGGACATCATTTGATTTGGCAAAATATCACTCAAAGATACGTTATGTTGATCCAGTCCAGTCTGAGATAGGTGCATTGTTTGGGCCATAACTTTCAAACCGCTTATCCCAATTGAGCAAATGAGCCCATTCTGGAAAATAGACTTCCAGGGCTTTCTAACAAGCCCAAGAACGCGTGATTTGGCCGAGTATTCTGAAGTTATGCTCTGTTGAAGTTGAGGCAGTTGCAAGGATTAATGCTGGGAATATGAAGAGTCTTAGGTTACATATATTTGTGTGGCTGATATTGAGCACGTTTTAGATGCTTCTAGATTGATGTAATCAGCTGCAAAAATCCTAGAATATTCCTTGTAACCTCCCCCACCCCCTTTTATGATGTGTCTTTTCATTTTTCTTAGACTTTTCATTAGCTAGTTTAATTGTTAGGAGTTATTTGAGTCTTTTGATTGTCTTTTGCTGAGTCTATAAAAGGGGAGGGGCATGTGAAGCTAATCATTCAGCATTGTAAGAAATTTCCAAAGCAATACAAGTACTTTGAGTGTGTTTCTCAAAAGTGCAACTAAATTCCTAGTTCTATATCTTGAATTGTGGCAAATTCAAGTGGTGTTCTAGGTTCTCTTCCTTTCCCAATTGGAGTGATTCCTTGGTTAAGACAAGAGAATTAGCCCAAGGTCAAGTCATTGAGTGGCTCTGTGAAGGATTATCTCAATTACAAGATCTTGTTCTATCCCTTTTTCTTGTGTAGTGAAGTGCTTCATCCATCTAATCCATCTTTCATTTCTCTTCCCAATTTGGCTTATTTTGAGTTGGAGTTTGATTTGGTTCACTTACCCACCCACATCTACATCAATTGGTATCAGAGCCAAGGCTTTTAAGTGACCCACATCACACCCAAGTACATCCCAAAAAGCCAAAATACAAACCAAAAAAAAAAAAAAGGCACAAACCGGCAAACCCAGTCTCGAAGACCAGAGAAGCAACACGGTGCCCCCGTGCCGCCAAGCACGACCGTGGCACTCTACTTTTCTGCATTTTCTTCAGCCGAAGCATAGCACGGCCTGACCGTGCCCCCTTGCACGACCGTGCCACTTTCCCTGCTGCATATTCTTCCTTCAACGCATCTCCAACATGTCTAAAAAGTCCACAAGAAGCGACCAAGCACGTGTGGAAGAGTTAGAAGCACAACTCACTTATCTTCGAACTCAACTTGGGCAACTTTTGGAGGAGAAAAGAAGGTGGGTTCATAGCCCCACTCACTCTCATCCTCATGAACCGGTGGTTGAATCTGAAGAGGAAGTCCATCACTCCCATGCCAATTCAAGTGATGAGGAACCCCCAAGGAGACGAAGGCAAGGAAGAAATATTGGTGGTGTCCGAATTGACATCCCCGAATTTGAAGGCCAACTTGATCCGGACTTATTTCTCGATTGGTTTCACACCATTGAGAGGATCTTTGAATATGAGGACATCCCGGAAGATAAGAAGGTAAAGCTTGTAGCCCTTAAACTCAGAAAATATGCTTCAATCTGGTGGGCTAACCTTGGAGCGAAAAGAGCACGAAACGGGAAAGGGAAAATCAGAACTTGGGCCAAAATGAAAGAAAAACTCAAGGCCAAGTTTCTTCCCTCTCACTATGTGCAAGACAATTATCTCAAGCTCCATCGACTCAAGCAAGGATCCAAGAGTGTGGAAGAATACACTTGGGAGTTTGAACAACTCCTACTCAAATGCGATTTGAGAGAAGACGACTCACAAACCTTGGTAAGATACTTGACCGGTCCTGATGAGTCCATTGCTCATGTAATTGAGTTGCAACCCTATTCATCCCTAGATGACTTGAGTTCTCTAGCCTATAAGGTAGAGCAACAAAAGAAATCTAAGGAAAAGAGCATCTTTTCCAAGACTCCTTCCCGTCCTTTTTCTCAAGAATCACCTTCCTTTCCCCCACAAATTCAAACCCCCTCACCCGCCAAAAGTGTCCCTCCCATCACCCCTCCACCTCCCACAAAAGTGCCCTCACGGCCAAAAGACCAGGTTCGTTGTTTCCGTTATCAAGGTATGGGACATTTTGCATCTGAGTGTCCTAACAAGAAGATTGTTTCCCTGGCTGAGTACCAAGCTTCTTTTGAGGAGCATGACTATGAAGAAGAGGAAAGTTTGGAGGAAAAAGAAGAAGAGGTTATCATAGGCCCCGATGAAGGTGAGTTGCTTGTCATTAGGCGAGCATTGAGCTGATTTGCTACTCAAGAAGGCTTGGAGCAAAGAGAGGCGATTTTCCACACAAGGTGCACTATTCAAGGGAAAGTTTGTACCCTCATCATCGATGGAGGTAGTTGTACAAATGTTGCATCCAAAACCATGGTGGACAAGCTCAAACTTGAGACTACACCCCATCCTAAGCCTTATAGCATCCAATGGCTAAATCAAGGCAAAGGTATATACATTTCTCATCAGTGTCTCATTTCTCTTTCTATTGGAGACCACTATAAGGATGAGATATTGTGTGACATTCTTCCTATAGATGCAAGCCATATATTGTTGGGTAGACCATGGATGTTTGATCGCCATGTAATTCATCATGGGCGCCTCAACACCTACTCCTTTATTAAGGATGAGAAGAAAATCACCTTGCCCCTATTCCATCGTGCCAAAGCCCCAAGCCACAAAAGGACCGACAAGCCTTAACCCTCATTCATCCTTCCCAAACCCTTGCCCCCAAAGAAGATTTCCCACTTCCGCCTCTTCTCCTCACCAGATATGACCCGTTTTATCATCCTCCCCTCACCCTCTTCTATATCTCTCTAGAGGTGATGCCCTTTGACCACTTCCTACAAGAGCTCCCATTTCATAAGCATGCCTCCCTTCATGAGAAGCTTGCCAACCCTTTGAGTTTGAGGACAAACTCAAAACAACCCGGGGAGTATGATGCATATTTCCATATGCATCATTTTTATTCAAGTCCAATTTCAAAGAAGAAAAGGGTCAAAGAAGATCATGCTTGGAAGTGTGCTTATTTGGTCTTATTAAGTGAGTTCAAAGACTCACGACACTATGAAGAGGTCAAAAAGAGGTTAAGCTTTGCTAGAAATTTGGCGCTGAATTCATCCCTGCGGAACCCGATTTTTTGTGACCACTTTTGGACAAGCTCAAGTGGACCCACAACTTGAGGCTCCACATGGTTTTGAAGTTTAAGATTTCAGCTTTCAAATAAGCCCAAGTTTGTTTAATTTGGACATCATTTGATTGGGCAAAATATCACTCAAAGATACGTTATGCTGATCCAGTCCAGTCTGAGATAGGTGCATTGTTTGGGCCATAACTTTCAAACCGCTTATCCAAATTGAGCAATGAGCCCATTCTGGAAAATAGACTTCCAGGGCTTTCTAACAAGCCCAAGAACGCGTGATTTGGCCGAGTATTCTGGAAGTTATGCTCTTTTGAAGTTGAGGCAGTTGCAAGGATTAATGCTGGGAATATGAAGAGTCTTAGGTTACATATATTTGTGTGGCTGATATTGTGCACGTTTTAGATGCTTCTAGATTGATGTAATCAGCTGCAAAAATCCTAGAATATTCCTTGTAACCTCCCCCACCCCCTTTTATGATGTGTCTTTTCATTTTTCTTAGACTTTTCATTAGCTAGTTTTAATTGTTAGGAGTTATTTGAGTCTTTTGATTGTCTTTTGCTGAGTCTATAAAAGGGGAGGGGCATGTGAAGCTAATCATTCAGCATTGTAAGAAATTTCCAAAGCAATACAAGTACTTTGAGTGTGTTTCTCAAAAGTGCAACTAAATTCCTAGTTCTATATCTTGAATTGTGGCAAATTCAAGTGGTGTTCTAGGTTCTCTTCCTTTTCCAATTGGAGTGATTCCTTGGTTAAGACAAGAGAATTAGCCCAAGGTCAAGTCATTGAGTGGCTCCGTGAAGGATTATCTCAATTACAAGATCTTGTTCTATCCCTTTTTCTTGTGTAGTGAAGTTCTTCATCTATCTCATCCATCTTTCATTTCTCTTCCCAATTTGGCTTATTTTGAGTTGGAGTTTGATTTGGTTCACTTACCCACCCACATCTACATCATTGTTCGAACTCCCTAGTATACTCTTCCACACTCTTGGTACCTTGTTTGAGGTTATGGAGTTTGAGGTAGTTGTCATGAAGGTAATGGGCGGGTAGAAATTTGGCCCTTAGTTTATCCCTCATTTGTGCCCAAGTTCGGATTTTCCCCTTTCCCTTCCTTGTCCTTTTGGCCACTAAGTTAGCCCACCAAATTGAAGCATATTTGCGAAGCTTAAGGGCTACAAGTTTTACCTTTTTCTCATTCGAGATGTCCTTGCAGTCGAACACCCTCTCAGCATTTCGAAGGCAATCTAAGAACTCATCGGGGTCTAGGTGGCCTTCATACTCGGGTATGTCGACTTTGAAGTCAAGGTTGCCACCTCCACTAGGTCGGAATGGTCTTCCTCCCTCGTCCTCTTCACTAGATGACTCACGAGGGTAACTTCCTTCTTCCTCGGGGCCAATCCGAGGTCCTTGCTCCGTGGGGCTCCTAGAGTCCCTCAAACTTCTCCTCTTTTCTTCTAGGAGTTGGCCTAATTGAGTTTGGAGATACTTGACCCTAGCCTCCAACTCGGCCTTCTCCTTAAGGGCAGCCTCGGCCAGTTGTTCCGGGGTGAGGCTTGAAGACATGGTGGTAGTAGGGAGGGAGATGTGATGTTTTGGATCGGTTAGCAAACCGCACGGTCGTGCCGTAGGGCACGGCCTACCCGTGCTAGGCTGCTGGAATCGAACGGGGGTGTTGGGCAGAAGGCACGGTCGTGCCGAGCGGCACGGGGTACCCGTGCTTAAGTTCTGTCCTGGGCACGACAAGAACGTGCAAATGAGAGGAAGGGAGATGTGTTTAAGGGTGTTTGTGGCTAAGTGTTTGGGGCTGTGTTTGTGGGTGGAAGCAAGCTCAGGAGGGTAGCCAAGGCTCTGATACCAATTGATGTATCTCTCCTTACACTTGCTAAAGAAGCGGAAGCAAAAGAAAGGTAGGCGTGTGAAGATGAGAGAAGAACAAGTTGATAGAACAAGTGCCTTCAAGAGATAATCCAAGTGGAGCCACTCTTGTTGAACTCTTGGGCAATCTCTTTAGATCAATTAGGACACAGAAACACCACCTAATTGAGATAAAGAGACCTAGACACCACTTAAGTTGCCACACTTAAGATATAGAACTAGGATTTGGGAGAGACAATGCTCAAACTTGTATTCAATTTGAAAAAAGACCCTTACAAAAGGAAGAGAGGGGCTATTTATAGGCCACAACCTCCCTTACTCGGCCAAGGGCTGCAAAAACCAGCTGAAAAGTGACTAAATGACTAAGCCTAAGCTAGATTACAAGTACAAGTTGATTATACAAGTGATCTAGCCTAACCTTGACACCTCACTAGCTTAATTAATCTCAAGATTGAGGTGTGAAGCATCCAAAAGCCAATGTGCAGCAGCTTGGGGCCTTGAATCTGTCAAGGGGACAAGAGTACACTCCAAAACCAAGGTTGCAGCCGGCCCTCCCTTGTAACCGGTTAAAAGGAATTTCCTTCCTTCTTTGGCTGGATAAAAGAAGCACAAGCTGGTCCCTTAGCTCAACTTTAGGGCCATGATTTGATAAATATTTCGGTGCCTTTTCATGCCCTAAAGTTTGACAAAATTTGGAGTTGAATAGGTCAGCCAATCGTCCCCTTAATTCAGGCTGTGCTGGATTGCGCCCTGCAGTGCGCTGTCTTCGATTTTGGCTTGGTTGACTGACCTAATGGACTCCAAATGCCTTGCAAAAGGTCTTGTTGGAAAGCTAAGATCTTAAGCTTCAAGGGGGTGGTGCGTGCAGGAAATTTCCCCTTCTACGTTTTGCTCCAACAAGGAAACAAAACCGGGCCAAAAACGGTATGAACTGGGCAGTTCGATTTCTTCTTTGTGCATGTGATTTCTGACTAAGGCATGAACTTCTTAGGCCTCCTCGGACTCCTTAGCAGGGGAGGGATCATTGGCAATGGTTTTGGAAGGTTTGGTTGGATGGTCCCCATCAGCAACGTTAAATGTAGCTGATACTCCATAATCCCCTAGTAACTCCACCTTATAAGCATTATCATTAATCTTCTCCAAAATCTCGAATGGACCATCTGCTCGTGGCATCAGCTTAGTTTTCCTTTTGGAAGGAAAACATTCTTTGCGTAGATGTATCCAGACCAAATCACCTGGCTTAAAAAGCTTCTCTCTTTTATGCTTGTTAGCTTGGGCCGTGTATGAGAGTGTAGTTTTCTCGATCTTGGCCTTTACTAACTCATGCAACTTCTGGATTTCTTCCACTCTAGCTGCGGCATCCGCACTTGGTTTTTGATCTAACGGTCGAGGAATAAGATCAAGTGAACTTAGGGGATCAGTCCCATAGACCACCTTAAAGGGTGATAGACCAGTAGCCTTGCTTGGAGTCTTGTTGTAAGAAAACTCAGCGTGTGGAAGTAACAGATCCCATGCATTAGCTTGGTGCTTAATCAAAACTCTTGATAAGGTATCAAGAGTTCGATTAGTCACCTCAGTTTGCCCATCTGTCTGGGGATGGCAAGTGGTACTATACTTGAGTTTAGTACCTAGTTTTTTCCACAGAGTAATCCAAAAGTGACTTAAAAATATGGTATCTCGATCAGAGACGATGGAACGAGGAATTCCATGTAATCTCATCACCTCTTTGAAATAGAGCTCAGCAACATGAGTTGCATCATTAGTCTTGTTGCAGGGAATAAAATGAGCCATCTTTGAAAATCGATCCACAATCACAAAGATAGAATCTTTATTCCTTTGTGTCTTTGGTAAACCAAGTATGAAATCCATACTAACGTCTACCCATGGCAACGTAGGAATAGGAAGTGGCGTGTACAACCCCTGGGGGAGCGAATGACTCTTCGCGATCTGACATGTACTGCACCTTCTAATGATGTCTTGAACATCTTTCTCCATGCCTGGCCAATAATAATATTCCCTAAGCATGGTTAGGGTCTTATCTTCACCAAAATGACCAGCTAAAGAACTAGCATGGACATCTCGAACCAACAACTCACGAGTGCTGCATTTGGGGACACATAACCGAGCACCTTTAAAGAGAAACTCTTCTTGAATTAAGAAATCCCCTTTGGGTTGTTTAGCACACTCAGAGTATAACACCCCAAAATCTTCATCATCCTGGTATAAAGCCTTTAGATGCTCAAATCCAAGGATACAAGCATCTAACTAGAACAACAATAGATAACGCCGAGAAAGGGCATTGGCGCCTTGATTCAGCTTGCCGGACTTATGCTTGATAGTAAAGTGAAAGGACTGTAGGAACTCAACCCATTTAGCATGGCGTGAGTTTAACTTATGTTGGCCTTGAATATACTTCAAAGCCTCGTGATCAGAATGAAGAATAAACTCACTGGGAACCAAATAATGATTCCAATGTTCCAAGCATCGAACGATGGCATAGAACTCTTTGTCGTAGGTTGAATATCTTCTTCTAGTATCACATAATTTCTCACTGAAGAAGGCTAAAGGACGTCCTTCTTGGGTAAGAATTCCACCAATACCAACTCCAGAAGCATCGCACTTAATTTCAAAGACCTTCTCAAAGCATGGTAAAGCTAATACCGGTGCTTGAGTTAGTCTCTCTTTCACTTCTTCAAAGGCTGCTTGGGCTTTAGGATTCCATGTGAACGAGGAACCCTTAAGAACTTCAGTCATAGGAGCTAAAATAGTGCTGAAATTGCGTATGAATCTCCTATAAAAAGAAGCCAAGCCATGAAAGCTTCGAACATCATGAATACTCTTAGGAACAGGCCAAGTCCGAATAGCCTTAATCTTGCTTTCATCTGCCTTAATACCATTTTCAGAAACAATATAACCTTAGAAGGTAACTTCATGGGTAAAGAAGGTACACTTCTTTAGGTTTCCAAACAATTTCTCCTTTTCAAGAACGAGCATCACCTGAGTTAAGTGATCTTGATGCTCTTGCTCATTCTTGCTAAACACCAAAATATCATCGAAGTAAACGACCACAAATTTGCCCAAGTATGGCCGAAATACTTGATTCATCAATCTCATAAACGTACTAGGGGCATTGGAAAGACCGAAAGGCATGACTAACCACTCATAAAATCCGCCCTTAGTCTTGAAAGCAGTTTTCCACTTAATCTTACTAAACACCCTAGAGCCATGTAACTCATCCAACATATCTTCAAGCCTAGGTATAGGGTACCTATACTTGATAGTAATTTTGTTTATGGCCCTACTGTCAACACACATCCTCATAGTACCATCCTTCTTCGGGACCAAAAGAGCAGGAACAGCACACGGACTTAAGGATTCTCGTACCAACCCCTTGAATATCAGTTCTTCAACTTGACGTTGAATCTCTTGAGTTTCTTTGGGATTTGTCCTGTAGGCTGGCTTATTAGGTAGAATGGATCCTGGGATAAGGTCAATATGATGTTGAATGTCATGCTTTGGGGGTAAACCCGAAGGTATCTCATCTGGAAATAGGTGACTAAACTGATTCAATATGACCTTGGCTATGGGATGGGATGGAAGTGGTGTTTCTGGCTCATCTTGTACTTGCAATATCCATTCTTTCAAGGCCTTGAACTCATGTTGAGAAGCCTTTAAAAGTGGTTCAACATATGTCAAAAGCAAGTCAGATTGATTTTGGCTTTTTTGTGGTTTCATTTTGTGGAGTTCAGATGGTGACATAGGATTCAGGGCAATCTTCTTGCCATCTTTGGTAAAAGAATAGGTATTTAGGTAACCATTATGCATGACCTTTCTATCATACATGCATGGTCTTCCTAGTAAAATATGGTAAGCATCCATAGGGATAACATCACACCAATGTTCATCTTGGTAGTTCTTACCAAGAGAGAATGAAATCAAACAACGAGAATTAACTTGTAGTCCCTTGCCTTGATTTAGCCATTGAATATTGTATGGGTGTGGGTGTGCCGTAGACTGAAGGTCCAGTTTCTCAATCATGCTTAATGAAACAACGTTGGCACAACTTTCTCCATCGATGATTAAC
This sequence comes from Carnegiea gigantea, assembly GCA_029747015.1. Classification (NCBI taxonomy): domain Eukaryota; kingdom Viridiplantae; phylum Streptophyta; class Magnoliopsida; order Caryophyllales; family Cactaceae; genus Carnegiea; species Carnegiea gigantea. The sequence goes on along the minus strand of JAKOGI010002644.1, from coordinate 32,320 downwards.
GAGCACACCTTGCCTTGGACTGTACACCGTGAGTGAAAGATGTTCTCACGTTGTTCATCCTTAGCTACTCGTTGATTGCTCAATACCCTTCGAATTACTAGCATCTCACCTTCATCTGCATTTTCCACAAACTCCTCCTGATCATCCTCATGATCCTCCTCAGTATCTTCTTCCTTTTCCTCTTCTTTCTCCTCGGCAAATTCTCCCTCTATGGCTTCCCACTCAGCTAAGGTAACCACTTTGCGACTAGGACAATCAGAAGCAATATGTCCTAAGCCTTGACACTTATAACACCTTCTCTGGTTTATGGGGTATGGGTTTGGAGGTGGGGGATTCGGTAGTGGCCTTTGAGGAGCTTGGTTCTTTTGTGGATTGGTTGGGAAAGGAGTAGATGGTTTAGGCTGAGGTGTGGTACTTCCCTTGTTGAAGGGTTGCCCACGGTTTGGTACTGAATTTGGCTTGAAAGAATCACGAGCATTCATCCTAGGCTTTCTTTGTTGCTCCACCTTATGTGCTAGGACACACACTTCGTCAAAGGTGGTGTAAGCTTGCAATTCAACCACGTTGGCTATCCTAGGATCAAGCCCTCCTAGGTAACGAACCATGGTCTGCTCTTCAGGCTCATGAATGTCACATTTGATCATGAGTTTCTCAAACTCACGTGTATATTCTTCAACACTCATTTTGCCTTGATTCAGATGGTGAAAGAGCATGTATTGATCTTGGACATACGTGGAAGGCAAAAACCGTGCCTTCATCTTGGCTTTCATCTTGTCCCAAGTAGCAATCTTACTCTTCCTCTCCCTAGTTCTCTTAGCATTAAGGTTTGTCCACCATAAGGAGGCATATTTCCTTAGTCTAAGAGCAACTATCTTGACTTTCTTATCCTCCGGAATCTCCTTAAACTCAAAGATACGTTCCACTGTTTGGAACCATTCAATGAACTCATCAGGATCTAGCTTACCCTCAAACTCAGGAATTTCAACCTTGAATTCATTAGAGTTGAAAGTAGGCCGCGTTCTTCTTTGTGTTCTTTCGAATGGTACATCCTCTTCAGAGAATGATAATGCATTGCTAGCTTCCTCTTTATGGCCATAATCCGTCCCAATTCGAATGCTTGGTGGCTCTTGAAGCTTTTGCTTTTGTTTCATGTGGTTTCCAAGCTGTTTTCTCAAGTACTCATTTCGTGCTTTGAGTTCTTGATTACTCAGACTCATTTCTTGCATTTGCTTGGAAAGAACCTCGAGCCTTTCTTCCACTGGTATGCTAGTACTCATTGTGATTGCAGGAATGAACGGTTTGTGCTTGATTGTGTTTGAACTGATTTTAGAGATAGACTGGGAATGGCGTGGGGTTCAGGCAAGGATCTGAACTTGCTCTGACACCAAAATTGATGTAAGTCTCAAGGGAATGAAGCAACTCAAGTCAACTCACATCAAGGACACTAGAAAACAAGCAAACACCCAACGGCCAAGGAGGCACGGCCGTGCTTAATGGCACGGGGTGACCGTGCTAACTTGCTGTCTAGCTCGTCTAGAAAGTGCCTCACTTCAGGGTTTGAGATGGTTCTGAGTTCAAATGGAAAATCTGATGCAATAAGCCTTGTTTTGGCCTTGATTATGTGTGGAAAAGAGTAAGCAAAGGAGTAATGAAAGTGAGAAATGAAAGTAGGATGGAGAACACTAAGAAGATCATTAAAGGAGCTCACGGTTTAAGAGGAGAGAAACCAAGAGCTAGCTTATGAACTTCAAGTGTGTTTAATGAAACTAGGATGCTAGATGATTAGATAAGATACACCACTAATCACTTAGCTTAGGGCCCTTAATCTTGGATCAGGATAAGATACACCACCTAACCAAAGATTAAGACTCACTTGGTCACCACCTTAATCGGCCACAATTAAGGATAAGCAAGTTAAGTGTTTAAGGAAATCACAAGATACAAAATCTTTGCTCTCAACTGAATAATCAACTCTAACTCTTAAATGAACAGACAAGGCTTTTATATGGCCTTGAAAATACATAAGAGGGCTTTCCTTCTAGAGTAGGAAAGTCATTAAGCATACCTAAGACTACTTAGTACACGGTTTAGCCTAAAACAAACACAAGCTAAAAGTTTAAGTTACAAAGCATTATTTTATCTTCCTAAGCTCTTTCCTATGCATGAAGGAATGTTAATGACTCAATTTCCCAGCTAGGAAGGTAAGGATACACGGTTGGCCACCTCAAAAGAGCTGAAGAGTGCATGGTTGCCATGTCATGCTTGAGTGGCCGTGTGTGAGCTTGCAAAATGGAGGCTTTTCCCTTGCTCCACGTGTCTCTCTCCTAGGTGGCTAGGTGGCAGCTTACCAAGCAACTCAAAATGATCAAGTAGGCAGGCACTAACCTTAAGCAAACCCCTTGAAGGAGGAAAACCACTAGGCTAAGTAACCGAGTGTCAATCAGCCGGTTTTTGCCTCAATTTGTCACACATGCTTGACACATCAAATGCTGACTAATTGCTACGTTTCTTACATGGATGGAAACCTCAAGATGTCTAGTTTACCCTCCAACTTGAATCGTAGCATTTAGACTTCATTTGCCCCCTGAACAAACCCGAATTCTAAAACCGTGCAGCTTATGGTGCAATCCGGGCAAAGTCAAAAGATGAACTGTTTTAAGCAACCAATTGAACTCCAATTAATATGAAACCAATTGGACTTAAAAGCTAAGATCTTGAGCTTGAAAATCTCCCAAAAAACGAGCACCAAAACATGCTTTAAACCTGTGAAATCAGATAACAAAAACCAGGTGAAAATCTATATGAGAACTCGGGTGCATCACCATGTGTTTTCTCCATCAAGTGACTTATGGCCGTGACTTTGGACTTGATTTCTTGATTGTTCTGGATCATTGAAACATTATTAGACCTTGAGGATGGGCCTCCATCACTTCTGATCGAAGGACCATGGAATGAGATCAAGTGGACCTAGGGGATCAATCCCATAGACCACCTTGAATGGAGAGAGACCAGTAGCCCTGCCAGGTGTCCTGTTATAAGCAAACTCTGCATGGGGTAGAAGCAAATCCCAAGCCTTGGCATGAGGTTTAATCAAAGTTCTTAGGAGAGTCCCTAAGGTTCGATTAGTAACCTCAGTTTGTCCGTCAGTCTGTGGATGACAAGTGATGTATATGTGGGTGGCAAGTGAACCAAATCAAACTCCAACTCAAAATAAGCCAAATTGGGAAGAGAAATGAAAGATGGATGAGATGGATGAAGAATTTCACTACACAAGAAAAAGGAATAGAACAAGATCTTGTAATTGAGATAATCCTTCACGGAGCCACTCAATGACTTGACCTTGGGCTAATTCTCTTGTCTTAACCAAGGAATCACTCCAATTGGAAAAGGAAGAGAACCTAGAACACCACTTGAATTTGCCACAATTCAAGATATAGAACTAGGAATTTAGTTGCACTTTTGAGAAACACACTCAAAGTACTTGTATTGCTTTGGAAATTTCTTACAATGCTGAATGAATAGCTCACACGCCCCTCCCCTTTTTATAGACTCAGCAAAAGACAACAAAGGACTCAAATAACTCCTAACAATTAAAACTAGCTAATGAAAAGTCTAAGAAAAATGAAAAGACTCATCATAAAAGGGGTGGGGGAGGTTACAAGGAATATTCTAGGATTTCTTAGCTGATTACACCAATCTAGAAGGCTCCAAAACGTGCACAATGTCAGCCACACAATCACATGTAACCGAAGACTCTTCATATTCCCAGAATTAATCCTTGCAGCTGCCTCAACTTCAACAGAGCATAACTTCCAGAATACTCGGCCAAATCACGAGTTCTTGGGCTTGATAGAAAGCCCTGGAAGTCTAGTTTCCAGAATGGGCTCATTTGCTCAATTTGGATAAGCGGTTTGAAAGTTATGGCCCAAACAATGCACCTATTTCAGACTGGACTGGATCAGCATAACGTATCTTTGAGTGATATTTTGCCCAATCAAATGATGTCCAAATTAAACAAACTTGGGCTTATTTGAAAGATGAAATCTTAAGCTTCAAAAGCACATGGGCCCTCAAGTTGTGGGTCCACTTGAGCTTGTCCAAAAGTGGTCACAAAAATCGGGTTCCGCAGGGATGAATTCGGCACCAAATTTCTAGCAAAGCTTAACCTCTTTTTGACCTCTCCATAGTGTCGTGAGTCTTTGAACTCACTTAAGAAGACCAAATAGGCACATTTCCATACATGATCTTCTTTGACCCTTTTCTTCTTTGAAATTGGACTTGAATAAAAATGATGCATATGGAAATATGCATCATACTCCCCAGGTTGTTTTGAGTTTGTCTTCAAACTCAAAGGGTTGGCAAGCCTCTCAAGAAAGGGGTCGCGCTTACAATATGGGAGCTTTTGGGGAAGGAGGTCATAGGGCATCATTTGTAGGGTGGCATAGAGGAAGGTGAGGGGAGGATGATAAAACGGGTCATACCTGGTGAGGAGAAGAGGCGGAAGTGGGAAATCTTCTTTTGGGGCAAGGGTTTGGGAAGGATGAATGAGGGTTAAGGCTTGTCGGTCCTTTTGTGGCTTGGGGCTTTGGCACGATGGAATAGGGGTCAAGGTGATTTTCTTCTCATCCTTAATAAAGGAGTAGGTGTTGAGGTGCCCATGATGAATTACATGGCGATCAAACATCCATGGTCTACCCAATAATATATAGCTTGCATCCATAGGAAGAATGTCACACAATATCTCATCCTTATAGTTTTTCCCAATTGAAAAGGAAACAAGACAACGGTGAGTAATTTGCAAACCTTTGCCTTGATTCAACCATTGTATGGTGTAGGGATTTGGACGAGGAGAGACTTGCAGCTTGAGTTTGTCCACCATAGTCTTTGAGGCAACGTTAGCACAACTACCTCCATCAATGATAAGGGAACAAACCTTGTCTCCTACGGTACACCTGGTGTGAAAAATGGCTTCTCTTTGCTCCATGTCCTTTTGAGTGGCAATTCCACTCAAGGCCCGGCGGATAACTAGCAATTCTCCTTCATCGGGGCCTTCTTCAACTTCTTTCAAACTTCCTTCTTCATGGTGCTCTTCTTCTTCTTCGTCATAGGCATGTTCATCACATGCTTCTTGGTACTCCGCTAGGGAAACGATCCTCCTGTTTGGACACTTAGATGCATAGTGTCCCATACCTTGGCACCGAAAGCAACGAACCTTGTCCTTTGATTTGGGTTCTTGTGTGGAGGGTTTTGGAGGGGTTGGAGTGGTGTTTTTGGTTTGTGATGGTGGGGAATTTTGTGGACGAGGAGGGTAGTACGGAGGCTTTTGTGTGGGGTAAGGACGAGAGAGAGGCTTGGAAAGGATGCTCTTTCCCTTTGATTTCTTTTGTTGCTCTACCTTGTAGGCTAGAGAACTCAAGTCATCAAGGGATAAATATGGTTGCAACTCAACAATATGAGCAATAGACTCATCAAGTCCGGTTAAGTATCTTACCAAGGTTTGTGAGTCGTCTTCTCTCAAATCACATTTGAGTAGGAGTTGTTCAAACTCCCGAGTGTATTCTTCCACACTCTTGGATCCTTGCTTGAGTCGATGGAGCTTGAGATAATTGTCTTGCACATAGTGAGAGGGAAGAAACTTGGCCTTGAGTTTTTCTTTCATTTTGGCCCAAGTTCTGATTTTCCCTTTCCATTCCTTGCTCTTTTCGCTCCAAGGTTAGCCCACCAGATTGAAGCATATTTTCTGAGTTTAAGGGCTACGAGTTTTACCTTCTTGTCCTCCGGGATGTCCTCATATTCAAAGATCCTCTCAATGGTGTGCAACCAATCGAGAAATAAGTCCGGGTCAAGTTGGCCTTCAAATTCGGGGATGTCAATTCGGACACCACCAATATTGCCTCCTTGCCTTCGTCTCCTTGGGGCTTCTTCGTCACTAGAATTGGCTCGGGATTGAAAGACTTCTTCTTCCAATTCGACCACCGGTTCATGAGGATGAGAGGGAGTGGGGCTATGAACCCACCTTCGTTTTTCCTCCAAAAGTTGCCCAAGTTGAGTTCGAAGATAAGTGACTTGAGCTTCTAACTCTTCCACACGTGCTTGGTCGCTTCTTGTGGACTTTGTAGACATGTTGGAGATGCTTTGAAGGAAGAATATGCAGCAGGGAAAGTGGCACGGTCGTGCAATGGGGCACGGGCAGGCCGTGCTATGCTTCGACTTGAAGAAATGCAGAAAATTACCGTGGCACGGTCGTGCTTGGTGGCACGGGGGCACCGTGCTGCGTCTCGGCTTGCAGATTTCTGGAAAATGAATATGGCACGGTCGTGTGGTATGGCACGGGGGCACCGTGCTGCTTCTCTGGTCTTCGAGACTGGGTTTGCCGGTTTGTGCCTTTTTTTTTTGTTTTTTTTTTGTTTTTTTTTTTTTGTATGTTTGGCTTTTTGGGATGTATGTGGGTGTGATGTGGGTCACTTGAGAACCTTGGCTTTGATACCAATTGATGTATATGTGGGTGGCAAGTGAACCAAATCAAACTCCAACTCAAAATAAGCCAAATTGGGAAGAGAAATGAAAGATGGATGAGATGGATGAAGAATTTCACTACACAAGGAAAAGGAATAGAACAAGATCTTGTAATTGAGATAATCCTTCACGGAGCCACTCAATGACTTGACCTTGGGCTAATTCTCTTGTCTTAACCAAGGAATCACTCCAATTGGAAAAGGAAGAGAACCTAGAACACCACTTGAATTTGCCACAATTCAAGATATAGAACTAGGAATTTAGTTGCACTTTTGAGAAACACACTCAAAGTACTTGTATTGCTTTGGAAATTTCTTACAATGCTGAATGAATAGCTTCACACGCCCCTCCCCTTTTATAGACTCAGCAAAAGACAATCAAAGGACTCAAATAACTCCTAACAATTAAAACTAGCTAATGAAAAGTCTAAGAAAAATGAAAAGACTCATCATAAAAGGGGTGGGGGAGGTTACAAGGAATATTCTAGGATTTCTTAGCTGATTACACCAATCTAGAAGGCTCCAAAAACGTGCACAATGTCAGCCACACAATCATATGTAACCGAAGACTCTTCATATTCCCAGAATTAATCCTTGCAGCTGCCTCAACTTCAACAGAGCATAACTTCCAGAATACTCGGCCAAATCACGAGTTCTTGGGCTTGTTAGAAAGCCCTGGAAGTCTATTTTCCAGAATGGGCTCATTTGCTCAATTTGGATAAGCGGTTTGAAAGTTATGGCCCAAACAATGCACCTATCTCAGACTGGACTGGATCAGCACAACGTATCTTTGAGTGATATTTTGCCCAATCAAATGATGTCCAAATTAAACAAACTTGGGCTTATTTGAAAGATGAAATCTTAAGCTTCAAAAGCACATGGGCCCTCAAGTTATGGGTCCACTTGAGCTTGTCCAAACGTGGTCACAAAAATCGGGTTCCGCAGGGATGAATTCGGCACCAAATTTCTAGCAAAGCTTAACCTCTTTTTGACCTCTCTATAGTGTCGTGAGTCTTTGAACTCACTTAAGAAGACCAAATAGTCAGATTTCCATGCATGATCTTCTTTGACCCTTTTCTTCTTTGAAATTGGACTTGAATAAAAATGATGCATATGGAAATATGCATCAACAAGTGGTACTATATTTTAGCTTAGTACCCATTTTTTCCACAAGGTAACCCAAAAATGACTCAAAAACTTGGTATCCCTGTCAGAAACAATTGACCTGGGAATACCATGCAACCTCATTACCTCTCTAAAATACAATTCTGCAATATGAGTAGCATCATTTGTTTTGTGACATGGAATGAAATGAGACATCTTAGAAAACCTATCAACAACAATAAAAATAGAGTCTTTGTTCTTTTGTGTTTTAGGTAATCTAAGAATTTACATCAACCCATGGTGAAGTGGGGATTGGCAATGGAGTATACAAATTGATGCATATCCCTTCATGCCCCTTGATTTAAAAAGAAGCAAATCAATTAGGTAATCTTATTATGCTGGTTTAAGGATGAACAAATCATCCAAGTTTTGTTTAAAGCATTGAAACTGCAGGGCAAGGGTTAATTCCAGCAGCTAACCCGCTTTTGTGTGCTTAATTCATCAAGCATCCTCAAGGTTTAAGTCTAATATTTTTCAATGGATTTGAAGTTCAAGAAGTCATCTTTACAGCAAAAACAAGTTTCATCCAATTTGGACTTCATTTGCCCATTCAAATTAGCAATTAAACCTAAGGTGTCCAAACTGCCCAGCAGGACCAGATTATGCACGGTTTTGGTTACTTCATAACTCAAGCTATATGATGGCTTAAGTCTTGGAATTATACATTTTTGGAATCCTCATGATGTCTACTTTCAGGTCCAAGCATTATTTTTCAATCATACCCACAAGAGGATGAGAGATCAAAGACTTTTCCCAAACCGGTCAGATTAGGCTCTAATCTGCGCGGTAAAATGTTTAAGCCTAATTACCTTACTTAAACATGTCATAACCTTGATTTCTTTGTGGGGGGGGTTTGTAGACACCCTAAGGTTTCCCCCCATGGCCTGAAAACAAAATCATGCTCACTTTTGGTTGGGTTTAAAGAAGCTAGAAAACCGACCAGAAAACTGTCTAGTGAACCCGGTTTAAGCATGAGGTGTTTTTCCTTCTCAAGTGGGTTTCCCCAGCTGCTTGGTTGCTTGCCTACATCACACCACGTCCAAGGCTGCTAGAAACACAATAATTTGCTGCTGAAGAAGCTTTGAAATGTGTGAACCAATGAGAAAACAAAGGAGAAAACAGCACCATGTAATCTGATTGGTGAGCCGAAAAGGGGAATGCACTTTACGGCTGTCCAATGAAAATTCAGCAAGCATTCTGGTTGTATTAAGCTTAAGTATGAGTAGATTAATGTATAATAAGTATTAGTATTACGTTACTTTATGCTTTGAATGTATTTAGATTAGTTTAAGCAAGCTTTGCACTTAGATTAAGCTTAACCGGTTTTGTATTAGTTCTTAATACCTTTCCTTACTAGGAGGGAAAGGTCAAGGTGCTTGTATATGTGCTTGCTTGCTAGCTTACCTCTATTTAAAGAGCTTGCATGCCTCCTAGTAAGAAAAATCAGATTTAAGTCAAAACCCGTTTGAGAGCTTTGTGCTTTCATGCCTTAGTGCAACCAAATTCCAACTTGCTTATCCTTAATCTAGTCAGTTAAGGTGGTGATCAAGTAGGTTTTAATCTTGAATTAAGTGGTGTTTCTGTATCTTAATCCAAGGTTAAAGACTCTAAACTTAAGTTTGGTGGTGATATCTGTATCCAAACATTGAGTTTAGCACTATCCAACTACCTTGATAATCTTCAAGTTTTCAAAGAGAAGTGAAGGAAGATTTGCTAGCTTAAATTGAGTTAGTGAATTCTTACCTTTAATTTTCCTTCATTCCATACATTTACAAACCATCATTCATCCATTACCATGCTGATGCAAGGCTAAGGATAGCCCCTTTGGCTTAGCTTTCCACACAAACACAAAGCCAAACTCAAACCATGAAACACCACAAAACCGGCCATGCTTGGCAGCAATATGGCACGGCCATACCGTGCCTAAGTGCATGACCGTGCCACCCTTGCCGTGTGGTTTTTTTCTTGTTTGCTTCGTGTTTGGCTTGGTTATCTTCTACCCTTCATACGTCCAACACAATCCCCTTGAAGATATCTCAAAGTTCCCTTTGATTTTTACTTAGAATCCCTTGATTCTAAGTTCCATTCCTCCCTCACATGTTTGATGCTTCACAACCATCATATTATGTGTCCACTTTCCTTGGTTTTCCCTTGATTGTATCTACCTTTGGTTTGTAAGCTTTCACTCTTAATTTGAGTTTTAGCTTGAACCATCGGCAGTTACATCATATTTGGTATCAGAGCAAGTTTCTCCTTGGCCTGGTATTCATCCTCAGGCTCCCCAAAACACAAATCCAAATCCATTCGTCAAACACAAAGTCCAATTCTGTTCTACTCTTAAACCGGTTACACTATGTGTACTAGTTCGAGTTTAGAAGAGAAACTTGATGCTATTTTGAAGGGTAATCATGAGATTACTTCCTCTAATCAAGAATTGAAGAGTTCAAATCAAGAGTTGCAAGCTCAAAATGAGTACCTACGCAAACAGCTAGGTATCTTTCTCAAGCAAAAGCAAAAGGTGTGTGAAGAACCCATCCAATCCGAACCACGGAGGCAAAAACAAGTGTCTAGTCATACTTTGGATTCATCTAGTGAGGATGAACCCTTAAGAATGACAAGACCAGACCCACGGATTGAAGCTACTTCAAATAATTTCAAAGTTGAAATTCCAGAATTTGAAGGCAAGCTTGATCCTGAAGATTTTTTGGATTGGTTACACACAGTTGAGAGAGTCTTTGAGTACAAGGACATCCCAGAAGACAAGAAGGTGAAGCTGATTGCTTTAAGGCTTTGTAAGTATGCTTCTCTTTGGTGGACTAACTTGTGTGCAAAAAGAGTAAGAGAAAGGAGGTCCAAAATCAAAACTTGGGAGAAAATGAAGTCAAAGCTCAAGGCTAGATTTCTTCCTTCTACCTATGTTCAAGATTGCTACTCTCAACTCCACCATTTGAACCAGGGTAATTTGAGTGTAGAAGAATACACTCGTGAATTTGAAAAGCTTGTAATTAAGTGTGATATTCAAGAGCTAGAAGAACAAACAATTGTTAGATACTTGGGAGGTCTTGATCCTAGGTATGCTAATGTTGTTGATTTGCAAGCTTACACTTCTTTTGATGAAGTATGTGTGCTAGCTCACAAGGTTGAGCAGCAAAAGAAGAGCAAACCGCCCTCACGGCATGAAATCCCAAATCCCTCACCATATGAACAAACCTTAAACAAGGGGAGTTCATCTTATGTCAATCAACCCATGGCATCCCTTTCCCCTTCTCCACAAAAAAACCAAACTCCACAAAAAGGCCTACCCCCACAATTCACACCAAAACCCCTTCCTAAAAACATCCCAAAGTGTTTTAAGTGCCAAGGCTTTGGTCACTTAGCATCAGATTATACAAACCAAAGGTATGTTACCTTGGCTGAATGGAAGGCAACTGAGGAGGTCGAAATAGGAGAGGAAAAGAAAGAGGATGAAGAAGATGATCTTAAGGAAATAGAGATTGAGGCGGATGAAGGTGAAGTGCTCACCTTAGGCACTTACCACCCACCAAAATGCAAAGAGAATCGAAGTATTCTTTTCATGACCTTTGGTGAACCATCAACCTTTTTCCCCACTCCACCCACACCCAAAGCACTCAAACAAACCTTTTGTCAAGAGCATTCAAAACCATTACTTACAACTCCCAGTCTTGAATTAAGAGTAAGTGAGGAAGTGGTTCATGATATATTCAAAGAGTCCCTTAAGTCCAACATTCAAATCAGCAAGGGACATGAAGAGAAGAGAGCCTCCAAAATCAAAGGCAAGCTATTTGAATGGTTGATTCTATTTCAGCCATCCAATGAATCAAGAAGAGGAGGTAATTACCTAAACGGATTTGAGGACAAATCTTTTCAACAAGGGGAGAATGATGCATATCCCTTCATGCCCCTTGATTTAAAAAGAAGCAAATCAATTAGGTAATCTTATTATGCTGGTTTAAGGATGAACAAATCATCCAAGTTTTGTTTAAACATTGAAACTGCAGGGCAAGGGTTAATTTCAGCAGCTAACCCGCTTTTGTGTGCTTAATTCATCAAGCATCCTCAAGGTTTAAGTCTAATATTTTTCAATGGATTTGAAGTTCAAGAAGTCAGCTTTACAGCAAAATAAGTTTCATCCAATTTTGATGGAAATCCCTCCATCCCTTTTGTTAAAAAAGAATCAAATCAATTAGGTAATCTTATTATGCTGGTTTAAGGATGAATAAATCATCCAAGTTTTGATTAAACATTGAAACTGCAGGGCGAGGGTTAAATCCAGCAGCTAACCCATTTTTGTGTGCTTAATTTCTCAAACATACTAAGGGTTTATGTCTAATATTTTTTGATGGATTTGAAGATCAAGATGTTAGCTTTCCAACAATTAAGTTTCATCCAATTTGGACTTCATTTGGTCGTTCAAATCAGCAATTAAACCCAAGGTGTCAAAACTGCCCAGCAGGGCCAGGATGAACCCGGTTTTGTTCTTTTTATTTCTTATGATGTAGTTTAGCTTAAATCTTGTATTTTTACATATTTTGGGTCCCCAAGATCTTAGCTTTCATTTCCAATTGGAATTACCAGATTTGGAGTTCAATTGGTTAGTGAATTAAGTTAATTAGTAAACCTGTGCTGTTTTGGAGTCTAATCTGCACGGTTTGGGGAATCAGGCTCATTCAAGGGCTAAATGACGTCCAATTGCTATGATTCAAAAAGGAGGGCAAACTAGACATCTTGAGGTTTCCAACCATGTAAGAAACGTAGCAATTAGTCATCATTTGAGGTGTCAAACATGCGTTGCAAGTGGAGGCAGAAACCGGCTGCTTGACACCCGGTTGCTTAGCCTGGTGGTTTTCCTCCTTCAAGGGGTTTGCTTAAGGTGGAAGGCTGCCAAGCAGGTCATTTTGAGCTGCTTGATTAAGCACCACTCAGCTACTTGAGAGAGAGACACGTGGAGCTAGTGAAACGCCACCATTTTGCAAGCTCTCATTCGACCACTCAAGCATGACATGGCACACATGCAATTTTCAGTCCTTTTGAGGTGGCAGCCATGCTCTCTTACCTTCCTTGAAGGGAAATTGAGTCAACAAGGTTTCTTAATACTTAGGAAAGAGTTTAAGAAGGAAATCTTGTGTTTTGTAGTTTAAACTTTCAGCTTATGTATGTTTTAGCTTAAACCGTGTATTACTAAGCATAGGATTAGTTTATTGACTTTCCTTGCCTAGAAGGAAAGCTCTTTTCATGTAATCACAAGGCTATATAAGTGCCTTGGCTGCTCTTTTGTAAAAAACAACAAGCTTGAGTATTGAAATTAAGAAAAGACTTTGTGTCTTGTGTTCCTCTTAAACACTTAACTTGCTTATCCTTAATTAGGCCGATTAAGGTGGTGTTCAAGTGAAGTCTTAAACTTGATAAAGTGGTGATATCTGTATCTTAATCATAGTTTAAGGGCCCTAAACTTGAGTTTGGTGGTGTTTCTGTATCCATTCTTCAAGTTTAGTACTATCTCATTTGGTGTTATACTCAAGGATTCAAAGAGAGTTAAAGTGAGTTTGCTAGCTTTAATTTGGAGTTAGTGAATCTTAACTTTGCTTCTCTCCCACTTTCTCTCATTTACAAGCCACTCACATATCCATCCCCATGCTTATTCAAGGCTTAGACTACCTCTAATAGTCTAGCTTCCATCACAAACCTCAAACCATACTCAACCGTGCAAAAGTGAGAAACATGGTGTCACAAACCAGAAAAGTGGCACGGCCTGCCCGTGCCTAAAGGCACGACCGTGCCACACCTAATCCGTGTGGTTTTCACTTGATTGCTTCATATTCTTGGTAGCTTGTAACTTGGTTCCATTCACCCTTTGAGATATACATCAAAGTACATCAAACTTCCTTTGATTTTCACTTAGAATCCCTTGATTCTAAGTTCCATTCCTCCCTCACATGTTTGTTGCCTCACAACCAACATATTATGTGCCACTTTCCTTAGTTTTCCTTTGATTGTATCTACCTTTGGTTTGTAAGCTTTCACTCTTAATTTGAGTATTAGCCTAGACCCGCGGCAGGTACATCATATTTGGTATCAAAGCAAGTTCAGAACTTGGCCTGAAACCCACACCATCCACACGCCCAAAGCTCCTCAAAACACAACTCCAAATTCATTCCCTCAAAACACCCACTTTTGCAATGAGAATTGAGAAAGATATGTCCCTTAGAAAAATCCTCAAACTACAAAAAGAGCTTGAAGCATTTGACCTCAGAACACAAGAAATAAACTAGGAAATGTAACAGCAAGAAAGAGAACTTGATCTACTCACCCTCTGGTTTGAAGAAAGAAGAAAATCCAATCAGCCCTTTGTTTCACCAGAGATTGATCAAAGTCACAAAGTTAATGAGGTTACCATCAACTTACCTTCCAAGTTTGATGAAGATGAAGATGAACAAGAGGAAATCAGGGAGGAAGAAAAAGAGGATCGAGAAGAGAAAGATGGGAATACATTTGAAGAGAAAAAGCTTGAGGCGGAAGAAGGTGAAATACTCACCTTAGTCACCCACCATCCACCAAAAGACAAGAACCATCATAACCATCTTTTCATTCCTTTTGGTGAACCATCAAAACTTTCACCCACTCCACCCCCACCCAAAGCACTCAAACAAACCTTCTGTCAAAAGCATTCAAAGCCATTACTTACAACTCCTAATCTTGAATTAAGAGTAAGTGAGGAAGTGGTTCATGACATGTTTAAAGAGTCCCCTACGCCCACCATTCCAATCAACAAGGGGCAGGTAAAGAAAAGAGTCTCTAAGTTCAAAAGAGACTTGTTTTCATGGTTGATTTTATTTCAACCAGAATGGAAGCAAAAGAGGAGTTCATTACCTACTATCATTTGAGGGCAAATCATTTTTGACAAGGGGAGTATGATGGAAATCCCTCCATCCCTTTTGTTAAAAAGGAATCAAATCAATTAGGTAATCTTATTATGCTGGTTTAAGGATGAATAAATCATCCAAGTTTTGATTAAACATTGAAACTGCAGGGCAAGGGTTAAATCCAGCAGCTAACCCACTTTTGTGTGCTTAATTCATCAAGCATCCTCAAGGTTTAAGTCTAATATTTTTCTATGGATTTGAAGTTCAAGAAGTCAGCTTTACAGCAAAACAAGTTTCATCCAATTTGGACTTCATTTGCCCATTCAAATTAGCAATTAAACCTAAGGTGTCCAAACTGCCCAGCAGGACCAGATTATGCACGGTTTTGGTTACTTCATAACTCAAGCTATATGATGGCTTAAGTCTTGGAATTATACATTTTTGGAATCCTCATGATGTCTACTTTCAGGTCCAAGCATTAGTTTTCAATCATACCCACAAGAGGATGAGAGATCAAGGACTTTTTCCAAACCGGTCAGATTAAGCTCTAATCTGCGCGGTAAAATGTTTAAGTCTGATTACCTTACTTAAACATGTCACAACCTTGATTTCTTTGTGGGGGGGGTTTATACACATCCCAAAGTGACCCCCCATGGCCTGAAAACCGAATCATCATCACTTTTGCTAAGCCTAATCCTAGTCCCAAAACCGGCCAGAAAAATCCTTGAACCCGGTTTGCTGTCCCGGTTTATTTTTGCCTTCACCGGTGGGTTTCCTTCAACTCAGCAGATTTGGCACACTCTTCAAAGCTTGGTACACATCCCTAGGCATCAATGATGGGCTGCAAGACCTTGGGAAGGTCGGACCAATGAGGAACAAGCAGCAAAAAGAGTGTCTCTTGCATACTAGTGGCTAGACAAAAGGCAAGGGCTACTTTACGGCTAACCAATGGGAGCTCAGCAAAATCTCAGCATGTATTAAGCTTAGTTTAAGAGTAGATTGATGTATAATGAACATTAGTAATGTTTTACTTTATGTTTAAGATATATTAGAATAGTTTAAGGAAGCTTGTAATCTAGTTTAGCACAAATCAGCTTGTATTAGTTCTTGATACCTTTCCTCACTAGGAGGGAAAGGTCAAGGTGCTTGTGTGTGTGCTTGCTTGCTAGCTTAGCTCTATTTAAAGAGCTTGCACGCCCCCTTGTAAGATATACCAGATTTGAATCAAACTCAAAGTTGAGAGCATTGTGCTTTCGGTGCTTAGGCACACTCCAAACACTTAGCTTGCTTATCCTTAATTTTGGCCGATTAAGGTGGTGTTCAAGTGAAGTCTTAAACTTGATTAAGTGGTGATATCTGTATCTTAATCATAGTTTAAGGGCCCTAAACTTGAGTTTGGTGGTGTTTCTGTATCCATTCTTCAAGTTTAGTTCTATCTCATTTGGTGTTATACTCAAGGATTCAAAGAGAGCTAAAGTGAGTTTGCTAGCTTTAATTTGGAGTTAGTGAATCTTAACTTTGCTTCTCTCCCACTTTCTCTCATTTACAAGCCACTCACATATCCATCCCCATGCTTATTCAAGGCTTAGACTACCTCTAATAGTCTAGCTTCCATCACAAACCTCAAACCATACTCAACCGTGCAAAAGTGAGAAACATGGTGTCACAAACCAGAAAAGTGGCACGGCCTGCCCGTGCCTAAAGGCACGACCGTGCCACACCTAATCCGTGTGGTTGTCACTTAATTGCTTCATATTCTTGGTAGCTTGTAACTTGGTTCCATTCACCCTTTGAGATATACATCAAAGTACATCAAACTTCCTTTGATTTTCACTTAGAATCCCTTGATTCTAAGTTCCATTCCTCCCTCACATGTTTGTTGCCTCACAACCAACATATTATGTGCCACTTTCCTTAGTTTTCCTTTGATTGTATCTACCTTTGGTTTGTAAGCTTTCACTCTTAATTTGAGTATTAGCCTAGACCCTCGGCAGGTACATCATATTTGGTATCAGAGCAAGTTCAGATCCTTGCCTGAACCCCACGCTCCCAAATTAAATCCAAACACAAACAGCCTACTTACGTTTCAAATCAATCCACAAAGAACCCTAGACCTCATCCTTCATGCCATCTTCAATGAACTTGGAGAAAGAACTAGCTTTTATTGATATTGGATATGCTTGCTTTGCAATTCCAAAATTTCATGGCGAAATGGAAGAGTTCACAGGTTGGTTATCTAAGGTGGAACGAGTTTTTGCTTGTTGTATCCTTAATGACCAAGAGAAGTTCAAAGTGGTTATTTCAAGATTAAGAGGTTGTGCACTTCAGTGGTGGAATAAGTACAAGTTTGAGCGAAAAAAGAAGGGAAAAGAGAAGGTGAGAACTTGGAAGAAATTGAGTAGTAAGATGAAGGGTTCCTTTTGCCCATCCACTTACACGCCAATGAAAGAAAGTATCTCCATTAAGCCCACGAGTTCATTCCCTTCCACCCCACAAAAAAAACCAACCCCACAAATGATCTTTCCCTCACAACTTAGAAGGTGTCTCAAGTGCCAAGGGCTTGGACACTTAGCCACGGATTGCCCAAATGATGGAGACCATCGTGAGAAGCCCAAGGACCATCAAGCTCAGCCCAAGGAGGATTCACTCAAGCTTCAAGAGGTCAAGGAAGTTGCCAAACTTTGCCGGAAATTGGCGTTCATGCCCGAAGAGGTAGTGCCGCCTTCATCCAGAAATTCCCCGATTTTTGTGTGCACTTTTGGCCTACCTAACGTGGACCCACAACTT
Source organism: Carnegiea gigantea (assembly GCA_029747015.1). Taxonomy (NCBI): domain Eukaryota; kingdom Viridiplantae; phylum Streptophyta; class Magnoliopsida; order Caryophyllales; family Cactaceae; genus Carnegiea; species Carnegiea gigantea. The sequence continues at coordinate 14,973 of JAKOGI010002644.1, read as the reverse complement.
GAGGCTCCACATGGTTTTGAAGCTTAAGATGTCAGCTTTAAAATAAGCCCAATTTTATTTAATTTGGACATCATTTGATTGGGCAAAATATCACTCAAAGATACGTTGTGCTGATCCAGTCCAGTCTGAGATAGGTGCATTGTTTGGGCCATAACTTTCAAACCGCTTATCCAAATTGAGCAAATGAGCCCATTCTGGAAAATAGACTTCCAGGGCTTTCTAACAAGCCCAAGAACGCGTGATTTGGCCGCGTATTCTGGAAGTTATGCTCTGTTGAAGTTGAGGCAGTTGCAAGGATTAATGCTGGGAATATGAAGAGTCTTAGGTTACATATATTTGTGTGGCTGATATTGTGCACGTTTTAGATGCTTCTAGATTGATGTAATCAGCTGCAAAAATCCTAGAATATTCCTTGTAACCTCCCCCACCCCCTTTTATGATGTGTCTTTTCATTTTTCTTAGACTTTTCATTAGCTAGTTTTAATTGTTAGGAGTTATTTGAGTCTTTTGATTGTCTTTTGCTGAGTCTATAAAAGGGGAGGGGCATGTGAAGCTAATCATTCAGCATTGTAAGAGATTTCCAAAGTAATACAAGCACCTTTGAGAGTGATTCTCATTTTGTGTCTCAAAATTCCTAGTTCTATATCTTGAAGTTGGCTCATTCAAGTGGTGTTCTAGGTTCTCTTCCTTTTCCAATTGGAGTGATTCCTTGGTTAAGACAAGAGAATTAGCCCAAGATCAAGTCATTGAGTGGCTCCGTGAAGGATTATCTTAATTACAAGGTCTTGTTTATCCTTGTTCTTTTTGTTATTATTCTTCAAACCATCTCAAACTATCTTCCACCATATTCACTTTTCTTTGGTTGATTCTTGTTTAGTTTGAGTTTGAGTTGATTTGGTTCACTTACCACCCACATCTACATCAATTGGTATCAGAGCCAAGGCTTTTAAGTGACCCACATCATACCCAAACACATCCCAAAAAGCCAAAATACAAAAAAAAAAAGAGGCACAAACCGGCAATCCGAAGTCTTGAAGACCAGAGAAGCAGCACGGTGCCCCCGTGCCACAACACACGACCGTGCCATATTCTTTTTCCAGGAATCTTCAAGTCGAGACGGAGCACGGTGCCCCCGTGCCGCCAAGCACGACCGTGCCACTCTACTTTTCTGCATTTTCTTCAGCCGAAGCATAGCACGGCCTGACCGTGCCCCCTTGCACGACCGTGCCACTTTCCCTGCTGCATATTCTTCCTTCAACGCATCTCCAACATGTCTACAAAGTCCACAAGAAGCGACCAAGCACGTGTGGAAGAGTTAGAAGCACAACTCACTTATCTTCGAACTCAACTTGGGCAACTTTTGGAGGAGAAAAGAAGGTGGGTTCATAGCCCCACTCCCTCTCATCCTCATGAACCGGTGGTTGAATCTGAAGAGGAAGTCCATCACTCCCATGCCAATTCAAGTGATGAGGAACCCCCAAGGAGACGAAGGCAAGGAGGAAATATTGGTGGTGTCCGAATTGACATCCCCGAATTTGAAGGCCAACTTGATCCGGACTTATTTCTCGATTGGTTGCACACCATTGAGAGGATCTTTGAATATGAGGACATCCCGGAAGATAAGAAGGTAAAGCTTGTAGCCCTTAAACTCAGAAAATATGCTTCAATCTGGTGGGCTAACCTTGGAGCGAAAAGAGCAAGAAACGGGAAAGGGAAAATCAGAACTTGGGCCAAAATGAAAGAAAAACTCAAGGCCAAGTTTCTTCCCTCTCACTATGTGCAAGACAATTATCTCAAGCTCCATCGACTCAAGCAAGGATCCAAGAGTGTGGAAGAATACACTCGGGAGTTTGAACAACTCCTACTCAAATGCGATTTGAGAGAAGACGACTCACAAACCTTGGTAAGATACTTGACCGGTCTTGATGAGTCCATTGCTCATGTAATTGAGTTGCAACCCTATTCATCCCTAGATGACTTGAGTTCTCTAGCCTACAAGGTAGAGCAACAAAAGAAATCAAAGGGAAAGAGTGTCCTTTCCAAGCCTCTCTCTCGTCCTTACCCCACACAAAAGCCTCCGTACTACCCTCCTCGTCCACAAAATCCCCCACCTCCACAAACCAAAAACACCACTCCAACCCCTCCAAAACCCTCCACACAAGAGCCCAAATCAAAGGACAAGGTTCGTTGCTTTCGGTGTCAAGGCATGGGACACTATGCATCTGAGTGTCCAAACAGGAGGATTGTTTCCCTAGCGGAGTACCAAGAAGCATGTGATGAACATGCCTATGATGAAGAAGAAGGAGAGCACTTTGAAGAAGGAAGTTTGGAAGAAGTTGAGGAAGGCCCCGATGAAGGAGAGTTGCTTGTTATCCGCCGGGCCTTGAGTGGAATTGCCACTCAAAAGGACATGGAGCAAAGAGAAGCCATTTTTCACACCAGGTGTACCGTAGGAGACAAGGTTTGTTCCCTTATCATTGATGGAGGTAGTTGTGCTAACGTTGCCTCAAAGACTATGGTGGACAAACTCAAGCTGCAAGTCTCTCCTCGTCCAAATCCCTACACCATACAATGGTTGAATCAAGGCAAAGGTTTGCAAATTACTCACCGTTGTCTTGTTTCTTTTTCAATTGGGAAAAACTATAAAGATGAGATTTGGTGTGATATAGTCCCCATGGATGCTTGCCATATATTATTGGGTAGACCATGGCTTTTTGATAGAAGTGTCATCCATGATGGCCGGATGAACACTTACTCTTTTCTCAAGGACCGTAAGAAAATCACTCTTACCCCTCTCAAAAGTCCTTCCCCCTCTAAGCCAAAAGACAATCCTCATTTGGAAGTCTTCTTTACTACTCTTCTCAAATCTGAGCACCATGAGTATGAGTCTTTTAAAGACTTGATACTTTTACAAGAAGAGTCTAAGCCATCATCTCCCTCACATCCACTACTCACCCCTCTTCTACAAGCCTATCACCATGTTTTTCCACAAGAAATTCCACATGGCCTTCCCCCTCCAAGATCTATCCAACACAAGATAGACCTCGTTCCCGGATCCGTACTTCCAAACAAGCCGGCATACCGGATGTCTCCAAGCGAAACTCAAGAAGTCCAAAGACAAGTGGATGATCTCTTGTCCAAGGGTTTAATTCGGGAAAGCCTAAGCCCATGTGCCGTGCCCGCCCTCCTTGTTCCTAAGAAGGATGGTAGCATGCATATGTGTGTTGATAGCCGGGCAATAAACAAGATCACTATCAAGTACCGGTTTCCTATTCCCCGATTGGAAGATCTATTGGATGAATTACATGGAGCCGCTATCTTTTCTAAGATTGATCTTAGAAGTGGCTATTATCAGATTCGTATTTTTGAAGGTGATGAATGGAAAACCGCCTTTAAGACTAAAGGAGGTTTATATGAGTGGCTTGTAATGCCATTCGGGCTTACTAATGCCCCGAGCACTTTTATGAGACTCATGAACCAAGTTCTCAAGCCCCTCATTGGAACTTGTGTTGTCGTTTACTTTGATGATATCTTGGTCTATAGCAAGACCGAGGAGGAGCATGCCAAGCATTTGCAACAAGTTTTGGAGATTCTTTCACAAGAACAACTTTATGGCAATATGGAGAAATGCTTTTTCTTCACTCCTCAAGTGGTATTCTTGGGTTTCATTGTTTCCGCCCAAGGCCTCCAAGTTGATGAAAGCAAGATCAAGGCTATTCAAGAGTGGCCAACTCCTACATCCGTCACTCAAGTAAGGAGTTTTCATGGCCTAGCCTCATTTTACCGGAGGTTCATTAGAAATTTCAGCACTATCGTGGCTCCTATGACCGAGGTAATTAAAGGCAAAGAGTTTTCATGGAATGAGCAAGCACAACAAGCCTTTGAAGAGATCAAGAAGAAGCTCACTAGTTCCCCCGTTCTAGCCTTGCCTGACTTTACCAAAGTCTTTGAAGTAGAATGTGATGCATCCGGGGTAGGAATTGGAGCTGTCCTATCTCAAGAGAGGAGACCCATTGCCTTTTTTAGTGAGAAGCTCAACGATGCCAAGAAGAAGTACTCCACCTATGACAAGGAGTTTTATGCAATCATTAGAGCATTGGAGCATTGGCGTCATTACTTAGTTGGAGGTGAGTTCATCCTTCATTCCGACCATGAAGCTCTCAAATACATTCAAGGACAACACAAGCTCAACCCTAGACATGCTAAATGGGTAGAGTATCTTCAGTCCTTCCACTTCACTATCCAACATAAGGCGGGTACTCTCAACAAAGGAGCTGATGCATTGTCAAGAAGGTACTTATTACTCTCCACTTTGAGTACTAAAGTACTTGGGTTTGAAGTTGTTAAAGATTTGTACCCAAAAGATGATGATTTCAAGGACATTTTTGAGAAGTGTCTTAAACACCCCCATGGGTTGTTCCACTTAGAAGATGGGTTCCTATTCGAAGGTTCACGCCTTTGTATACCTCAATGTGGATTTCGTGAACTGCTTATCCAAGAGCTGCATGGAGGAGCCCTAGCTGGCCATTTTGGTGTTGAGAAGACTAGATCAATGTTGAAGGAACACTACTATTGGCCTAAGATGTCAAGAGATGTAGAGCATTTCATCAAAAGATGTTCTACTTGTCAAATGGCTAAGAGCCATTCTTTGCCCCAAGGATTGTATTCTCCACTCCCCATTCCTCAAGCCCCTTGGGAAGATATTAGCCTGGATTTTATCACGGGTTTGCCTAGAACCCAAAGGAACAAAGACTCCATTATGGTGGTTGTGGATCGATTCTCCAAGATGGCGCATTTCATCCCTTGCCACACCACTAATGATGCTACTCAAGTGGCTAATCTTTACTTCAAGGAGATTGTGAGACTACATGGCATTCCAAAGAGCATGGTATCTGATCGGGACTCCAAGTTTCTTAGTCATTTTTGGCTAACTCTATGGCGCAAATTGGGTACTCAACTCAAGTTTAGCACTACTTGTCATCCCCAAACTGATGGCCAAACTGAAGTCACTAATAGGACTTTGGGTACCTTACTTCGAGTCCTAGTGAAGAAGCATTTGAAGAATTGGGATGAGTTGCTACCACATGCCGAGTTTGCATTCAATCGAGTGCCTAGTAAGTCGACCCAACTCTCTCCATTTCAAGTTGTGTATGGCTACAATCCCAAGAGTCCCTTGGATCTTGTTCCCATTCCAACTCCCACAAAATTTAGTTGGGAAGCTGAAAAAAGAGCCAAGGAGATCCAAGATCTTCATGCAAGAGTTAGAGATAACATTGCCAAGGCTAATGAAAGAGCCATGCAAAGCGCCAACAAGCATCGCAAGGAGGTACATTTTCAACCAGGAGATTTGGTATGGATTCACATGAGGAAGGAGCGTTTCCCTTCAAAGAGAAAATCTAAGTTGATGCCGCGTTCCGATGGTCCATTTGAAATCCTTGAGAAGGTTGGGCCCAATGCATACAAGGTTGATCTACCTGGAGATTATGGAGTTTCGGCTACCTTCAATGTCTCCGATCTTAGCCCCTATTTCGATGATGAGCCCCTTCCTAGTTTGAGGGCAAACTTTCACTTACCCGGGGGGAATGATGGAGACCATCGTGAGAAGCCCAAGGACCATCAAGCTCAGCCCAAGGAGGATTCACTCAAGCTTCAAGAGGTCAAGGAAGTTGCCAAACTTTGCCGGAAATTGGCGTTCATGCCCGAAGAGGTAGTGCCGCCTTCATCCAGAAATTTCCCGATTTTTGTGTGCACTTTTGGCCTACCTAACGTGGACCCACAACTTGAGGCTCCACATGGTTTTGAAGCTTAAGATGTCAGCTTTAAAATAAGCCCAATTTTATTTAATTTGGACATCATTTGATTGGGCAAAATATCACTCAAAGATACGTTGTGCTGATCCAGTCCAGTCTGAGATAGGTGCATTGTTTGGGCCATAACTTTCAAACCGCTTATCCAAATTGAGCAAATGAGCCCATTCTGGAAAATAGACTTCCAGGGCTTTCTAACAAGCCCAAGAACGCGTGATTTGGCCGAGTATTCTGGAAGTTATGCTCTGTTGAAGTTGAGGCAGTTGCAAGGATTAATGCTGGGAATATGAAGAGTCTTAGGTTACATATATTTGTGTGGCTGATATTGTGCACGTTTTAGATGCTTCTAGATTGATGTAATCAGCTGCAAAAATCCTAGAATATTCCTTGTAACCTCCCCCACCCCCTTTTATGATGTGTCTTTTCATTTTTCTTAGACTTTTCATTAGCTAGTTTTAATTGTTAGGAGTTATTTGAGTCTTTTGATTGTCTTTTGCTGAGTCTATAAAAGGGGAGGGGCATGTGAAGCTAATCATTCAGCATTGTAAGAGATTTCCAAAGTAATACAAGCACCTTTGAGAGTGATTCTCATTTGTGTCTCAAAATTCCTAGTTCTATATCTTGAATTTGGCTCATTCAAGTGGTGTTCTAGGTTCTCTTCCTTTTCCAATTGGAGTGATTCCTTGGTTAAGACAAGAGAATTAGCCCAAGATCAAGTCATTGAGTGGCTCCGTGAAGGATTATCTTAATTACAAGGTCTTGTTTATCCTTGTTCTTTTTGTTATTATTCTTCAAACCATCTCAAACTATCTTCCACCATATTCACTTTTCTTTGGTTGATTCTTGTTTAGTTTGAGTTTGAGTTGATTTGGTTCACTTACCACCCACATCTACATCACCAAACAACAAAGTCATTACCTCGGAAGAAAGGGAAGCCGTGAGAAAGGAGGAAAATCAGGAGGAAAAGAAGATGCCCTTAGTGGAAGAACCGAAGTAGGTTGAATTAGAGGAGGAAAAAGAAGAGGATGAAGAAGATGATCTTGAGGAGATAGAGATTGAGGCAAATAAAGGTGCTATGCTCACTTTAAACATCCACCATCTACCTAGAAGCCATGAGCATCTCATCCTTCCCACCACTTTTCATAAACCACCATCATTTTTTTCCACTCCACCCACACCTAAAACACTCAACCCAAATTTCTGTCAATCCATGTCAGAACCATTACTAAAAGCTCCTAATTTTGAGATAAGAGCATTTGAAGAATTGGTTCGAAGCAAGTCCAAGAAGTCCCCTACATCCACCATTCAGATCAGCAAGGGGAAGGTAAAGAAAAAAGTCTCTAGGTTCAAAAGAGACTTGTTTTCATGGTTGATTTTATTTCAACCAGAATTGAGCAAAAAGAGGAGTTCATTACCTACTATGATTTGAGGGCAAATCATTTTTAACAAGGGGAGTATGATGGAAATCCCTCCATCCCTTTTGTTAAAAAAGAATCAAATCAATTAGGTAATCTTATTATGCTGGTTTAAGGATGAATAAATCATCCAAGTTTTGATTAAACATTGAAACTGCAGGGCGAGGGTTAAATCCAGCAGCTAACCCGTTTTTGTGTGCTTAATTTCTCAAACATACTAAGGGTTTATGTCTAATATTTTTTGATGGATTTGAAGATCAAGATGTTAGCTTTCCAACAAATCAAGTTTCATCCAATTTGGACTTCATTTGGTCGTTCAAATCAGCAATTAAACCCAAGGTGTCAAAACTGCCCAGCAGGGCCAGGATGAACCCGGTTTTGTTCTTTTTATTTCTTATGATGTAGTTTAGCTTAAATCTTGTATTTTTACATATTTTGGGTCCCCAAGATCTTAGCTTTCATTTCCAATTGGAATTACCAGATTTGGAGTTCAATTGGTTAGTGAATTAAGTTAATTAGTAAACCTGTGCTGTTTTGGAGTCTAATCTGCACGGTTTGGGGAATCAGGCTCATTCAAGGGCTAAATGACGTCCTATTGCTATGATTCAAAAAGGAGGGCAAACTAGACATCTTGAGGTTTCCAACCATGTAAGAAACGTAGCAATTAGTCATCATTTGAGGTGTCAAACATGCGTTGCAAGTGGAGGCAGAAACCGGCTGCTTGACACCCGGTTGCTTAGCCTGGTGGTTTTCCTCCTTCAAGGGGTTTGCTTAAGGTGGAAGGCTGCCAAGCAGGTCATTTTGAGCTGCTTGATTAAGCACCACTCAGCTACTTGAGAGAGAGACACGTGGAGCTAGTGAAACGCCACCATTTTGCAAGCTCTCATTCGACCACTCAAGCATGACATGGCACACATGCAATTTTCAGTCCTTTTGAGGTGGCAGCCATGCTCTCTTACCTTCCTTGAAGGGAAATTGAGTCAACAAGGTTTCTTAATACTTAGGAAAGAGTTTAAGAAGGAAATCTTGTGTTTTGTAGCTTAAACTTTCAGCTTATGTATGTTTTAGCTTAAACCGTGTATTACTAAGCATAGGATTAGTTTAATGACTTTCCTTGCCTAGAAGGAAAGCTCTTTTCATGTAATCACAAGGCTATATAAGTGCCTTGGCTGCTCTTTTGTAAAAAACAACAAGCTTGAGTATTGAAATTAAGAAAAGACTTTGTGTCTTGTGTTCCTCTTAAACACTTAACTTGCTTATCCTTAATTAGGCCGATTAAGGTGGTGATGGAGACCATCGTGAGAAGCCCAAGGACCATCAAGCTCAGCCTAAGGAGGACTCACTCAAGCTTCAAGAAGTCAAGGAAGTTGCCAAACTTTGCCGGAAATTGGCGTTCATACCCGAAGAGGTAGTGCCGCCGTCATCCAGAAATTTCCCGCTTTTTGTGTGCACTTTTGGCCTACCTAAAGTGGTCCCACAACTTGAGGCTCCACATGGTTTTGAAGTTTAAGATTTCAGCTTTCAAATAAGCCCAAGTTTGTTTAATTTGGACGTCATTTGATTGGGCAAAATATCACTCAAAGGTACGTTATGCTGATCCAGTCCAGTCTGAGATAGGTGCATTGTTTGGGCCATAACTTTCAAACCGCTTATCCAAATTGAGCAAATGAGCCCATTCTGGAAAATAGACTTCCAGGGCTTTCTAACAAGCCCAAGAACGCGTGATTTGGCCGAGTATTCTGGAAGTTATGCTCTGTTGAAGTTGAGGCAGTTGCAAGGATTAATGCTGGGAATATGAAGAGTCTTCGGTTACATATACTTGTGTGGCTGATATTGTGCACGTTTTAGATGCTTCTAGATTGATGTAATCAGCTGCAAAAATCCTAGAATATTCCTTGTAACCTCCCCCACCCCTTTTATGATGAGTCTTTTCATTTTTCTTAGACTTTTCATTAGCTAGTTTTAATTGTTAGGAGTTATTTGAGTCCTTTGATTGTCTTTTGCTGAGTCTATAAAAAGGGGAGGGGCGTGTGAAGCTATTCATTCAGCATTGTAAGAAATTTCCAAAGCAATACAAGTACTTTGAGTGTGTTTCTCAAAAGTGCAACTAAATTCCTAGTTCTATATCTTGAATTGTGGCAAATTCAAGTGGTGTTCTAGGTTCTCTTCCTTTTCCAATTGGAGTGATTCCTTGGTTAAGACAAGAGAATTAGCCCAAGGTCAAGTCATTGAGTGGCTCCGTAAAGGATTATCTCAATTACAAGATCTTGTTCTATTCCTTTTTCTTGTGTAGTGAAATTTTTCATCCATCTCATCCATCTTTCATTTCTCTTCCCAATTTGGCTTATTTTGAGTTGGAGTTTGATTTGGTTCACTTGCCACCCACATATACATCAGGTGGCGTTCAAGTGAAGTCTTAAACTTGATTAAGTGGTGATATCTGTATCTTAATCATAGTTTAAGGGCCCTAAACTTGAGTTTGGTGGTGTTTCTGTATCCATTCTTCAAGTTTAGCTCTATCTCATTTGGTGTTTATACTCAAGGATTCAAAGAGAGTTAAAGTGAGTTTGCTAGCTTTAATTTGGAGTTAGTGAATCTTAACTTTGCTTCTCTCCCACCTTTTCTCATTTACAAGCCACTCACATATCCATCCCCATGCTTATTCAAGGCTTAGACTACCTCTAATAGTCTAGCTTCCATCACAAACCTCAAACCATACTCAACCGTGCAAAAGTGAGAAACATGGTGTCACAAACCAGAAAAGTGGCACGGCCTGCCCGTGCCTAAAGGCACGACCGTGCCACACCTAATCCGTGTGGTTTTCACTTGATTGCTTCATATTCTTGGTAGCTTGTAACTTGGTTCCATTCACCCTTTGAGATATACATCAAAGTACATCAAACTTCCTTTGATTTTCACTTAGAATCCCTTGATTCTAAGTTCCATTCCTCCCTCACATGTTTGTTGCCTCACAACCAACATCTTATGTGCCACTTTCCTTAGTTTTCCTTTGATTGTATCTACCTTTGGTTTGTAAGCTTTCACTCTTAATTTGAGTATTAGCCTAGACCCGCGGCAGGTACATCAAATTTGGACTTCATTTGCCCATTCAAATTAGCAATTAAACCTAAGGTGTCCAAACTGCCCAGCAGGACCAGATTATGCACGGTTTTGGTTTCTTCATAACTCAAGCTATATGATGGCTTAAGTCTTGGAATTATACATTTTTGGAATCCTCATGATGTCTACTTTCAGGTTCAAGCATTATTTTTCAATCATACCCACAAGAGGATGAGAGATCAAAGACTTTTCCCAAACCGGTCAGATTAGGCTCTAATCTGCGCGGTAAAATGTTTAAGCCTAATTACCTTACTTAAACATGTCATAACCTTGATTTCTTTGTGGGGGGGTTTGTAGACACCCTAAGGTTTCCCCCCATGGCCTGAAAACAAAATCATGCTCACTTTTGGTTGGGTTTAAAGAAGCTAGAAAACCGACCAGAAAACTGTCTAGTGAACCTTGTTTAAGCATGAGGTGTTTTTCCTTCTCAAGTGGGTTTCCCCAGCTGCTTGGTTGTTTGCCTACATCACACCACGTCCAAGGCTGCTAGAAACACAATAATTTGCTGCTGAAGAAGCTTTGAAATGTGTGAACCAATGAGAAAACAAAGGAGAAAACAGCACCATGTAATCTGATTGGTGAGCCAAAAAGGGGAATGCACTTTACGGCTGTCCAATGAAAATTCAGCAAGCATTCTGATTGTATTAAGCTTAAGTATGAGTAGATTAATGCATAATAAGTATTAGTATTACGTTACTTTATGCTTTGAATGTATTTAGATTAGTTTAAGCAAGCTTTGCACTTAGATTAAGCTTAACCGGTTTTGTATTAGTTCTTAATACCTTTCCTTACTAGGAGGGAAAGGTCAAGGTGCTTGTATATGTGCTTGCTTGCTAGCTTACCTCTATTTAAAGAGCTTGCATGCCTCCTACTAAGAAAAATCAGATTTAAGTCAAAACCCGTTTGAGAGCTTTGTGCTTTCATGCCTTAGTGCAACCAAATTCCAACTTGCTTATCCTTAATCTAGTCAGTTAAGGTGGTGATCAAGTAGGTTTTAATCTTGAATTAAGTGGTGTTTCTGTATCTTAATCCAAGGTTAAAGACTCTAAACTTAAGTTTGGTGGTGATATCTGTATCCAAACATTGAGTTTAGCACTATCCAAGTACCTTGATAATCTTCAAGTTTTCAAAGAGAAGTGAAGGAAGATTTGCTAGCTTAAATTGAGTTAGTGAATTCTTACCTTTAATTCTCCTTCATTCCATACATTTACAAACCATCATTCATCCATTACCATGCTGATGCAAGGCTAAGGATAGCCCCTTTGGCTTAGCTTTCCACACAAACACAAAGCCAAACTCAAACCATGAAACACCACAAAACCGGCCATGCTTGGCAGCAATATGGCACGGCCATACCGTGCCTAAGTGCACGACCGTGCCACCCTTGCCGTGTGGTTTTTTTTCTTGTTTGCTTCGTGTTTAGCTTGGTTATCTTCTACCCTTCATACGTCCAACACAATCCCCTTGAAGATATCTCAAAGTTCCCTTTTGATTTTTACTTTGAATCCCTTGATTCTAAGTTGATGGAGATCCATCCATGACCATGAATACCTACCCTCAAGGTGCTCCAAAACAATCAGAATCAATGGCTAAAGTGCAAAAAACATGCCTAGTTTGCCTTAGTCATTTTCAGCCTTCATCCTGTTTTCGGCCTGTGAACAAACCCGGTTTTGTACACCTTTTTACATGACCTTCCAATGGATATGATTGGGATGCAGGAGGCCTAACTTTAAGTTTAAGATGTGTTCTTTCCAATAAGACCAATTGCAAGTCATTTGGAGGTCATTTGCTACCTCAAATCAGCTGTTGAAGTCAAGTGCTCAAAACTGTTTCAGTTCTGCCCAGTTCTGAAATGGGTCTGTTTGGACGACTTTTATGGCTTGAAAGCATATTAAAAATATTATCAAGTGGCGATAAAAAAACTCAGCCAAATTACACACTTGTGGAGCTATTAACCAGCAAATTAAGGGAAGAAACTCCCTTTTACCCGGGTAAAGGCAGCAGCTGCATATTGTTCTTTTTGAGGTGTTTTTTGCTCTTATCAAGGTTTAATCCACTTGCAAATGACTTGATTAGAGTGCCAAGCTGCTGATTGAAGTCTCCAAGCTCCCAAGGTCGACACCTAAGCCTCAAGATCAACAATGAAGATGTGTCAAGCCACGGTTTAATCTAACCGTTTTTGGTGTTGTTTTGATTTTCAGGTTTTTGCCTAGTTTAGCTTGTAAGGTAGTCTAGGGCCTATGTTTTGTACTAGGAAGCTTTGTATTTAAGCCCCCCCAAGGCCCTTTGGCCGGCCATCATGTGAGAAAATAGATTGAAGTTGAGCTTTGCTCCTTTGAACTCCCAAACTCTCTTCTAGCTTATCTCTATCTTTGGCCGGGTAGGGTGGTGACCTAGCAAGAGTCTTAACCTCTCTTTGGTGGTGTTTCTGTATCCAAGGAGTTGTTAAGGGCCCTAGTACTAAACTTGGTGGTGTTTCTGTATCCAAGTGAGGTGCTAGTTTCGGTTCTATTCACAAAACTATCCTACTTGGAGCTTGTGTTTACAAAGGAAGCTTGAATCCGTTTGTTCTCTTTGCATTCTGATTTGGCTTGCTTTGGCTACCCCCCCTTGAGGATACATCATAAGTTCCATTCCTCCCTCACATGTTTGATGCTTCACAACCATCATATTATGTGTCCACTTTCCTTGGTTTTCCCTTGATTGTATCTACCTTTGGTTTGTAAGCTTTCACTCTTAATTTGAGTTTTAGCTTGAACCATCGACAGTTACATCACAAACCGTGGGGTAGTGAATGACTCTTTGCCACTTGCCAAGTTCCACACCTTTTAAGTATGTCTTGGACGTCTCTTTCCATAGCTGGCCAATAATAATGCTCTCTCAGCATGATAACAGTCTTGTTTTCTCCATAATGCCCAGCTAATGATCCTCCATGAACCTCTCTAATTAATAGCTCTCTTGTGCTACACTTTGGAATACATAATCGAGCTCCCTTGAATAGAAAGCCCTCCTGAACATGAAAATCTCCTTTGGGGTGTTTAGAACATTTAGCATATAATGCCCCAAAGTCTTCATCATTGTCATATAGAATCTTTAGATGCTCAAAACCAAGTATACAAGCATCTAATTGAAACAATAAGAGATACCTCCGTGATAGAGCATCTGCACCTTGATTGAGTTTACCTGACTTGTGCTTGATGGTGAAATGATATGATTGCATAAACTCAACCCATTTGGCGTGCCTGGAGTTTAATTTATGCTGCCCTTCTATGTACTTCAATGCTTCATGGTCAGAATGCAAGATAAACTCACTAGCAATGAGATAATGACTCCAATGCTCTAAACATCTCACAATAGCATAAAACTCTTTGTCATAGGTGGAATATTTTCTTCTGGATTCACATAACTTCTCACTAAAGAAGGTAGGGTTTACCTTTTGTGTAAGAAACTCCACCAATACATACACCCGAGTATCACATTGATGTAGATGTGGGTGGTAAGTGAACCAAATCAACTCAAACTCAAACTAAGCAAGAATCAACCAAAGAAAAATGAATATGGTGGAAGATAGTTTGAGATGGTTTGAAGAATAATAACAAAAAGAACAAGGATAAACAAGACCTTGTAATTAAGATAATCCTTCACGGAGCCACTCAATGACTTGAGCTTGGGCTAATTCTCTTGTCTTAACCAAGGAATCACTCCAATTGGAAAAGGCAGAGAACCTAGAACACCACTTGAATGAGCCAAATTCAAGATATAGAACTAGGAATTTTGAGACACAAATGAGAATCACTCTCAAAGGTGCTTGGATTACTTTGGAAATCTCTTACAATGCTCAATGATTAGCTTCACATGCCCCTCCCCTTTTATAGACTCAGCAAAAGACAATCAAAAGACTCAAATAACTCCTAACAATTACAACTAGCTAATGAAAAGTCTAAGAAAAAATTGAAAGCACATCATAAAGAGGGTGGGGTGGTTACAAGGCATATTCTGGATTTTGCAGGCTGATTACATTCAATCTAGAAGCATCTAAAACGTGCACAATATCAGCCACACAAAGATATGTAACCTAAAGATTCTCCTATGCCCAGCATTAATCCTTGCACGCCAGAACTTCAACAGAGCATAAAACTTCCAGAAGACTCAGGACAATCACGCGTTCTTGGGCTTGTTAGAAAGCCCTGGAAGTCTATTTTCCAGAATGGCTCATTTGCTCAATTTGGATAAGCGGTTTGAAAGTTATGGCCCAAACAATGCACCTATCTCAGACTGGACTGGATCAGCACAACGTATCTTTGAGTGATATTTTGCACAATCAAATGATGTCCAAATTAAATAAAATTGGGCTTATTTTAAAGCTGACATCTTAAGCTTCAAAAGCACATGGGCCCTCAAGTTGTGGGTCCACTTGAGCTTGTCCAAAAGTGGTCACAAAAAATCGGGTTCCGCAGGGATGAATTCGGCACCAAATTTCTAGCAAAGCTTAACCTCTTTTGACCTCTCCATAGTGTCGTGAGTCTTTGAACTCACTTAATAAGACCAAATAAGCACACTTCCAAGCATGATCTTCTTTGACCCTTTTCTTCTTTGAAATTGGACTTGAATAAAAACGATGCATATGGAAA
>JAKOGI010002643.1:82500-95690 GCA_029747015.1 Carnegiea gigantea | reverse complement strand
ATATGAATGAAATGCCAAGAAAAGTATGATTATGGAAAGAGATAACCTTATGTGCACATCATATAAATGATGTTTCATGTATAGTTTAAATGGAATGCTAAAAGGTTATGTTATAAAAAGAAAGATCCCTATGCTTAGCCCTCGATGCTTGCTTACATGCTTAACTGCTTGTTAGTAAAGGAACTTAGTCATTGAGGGACCTAGAAATATGTTTGAGTGGTTAAGATGAAGTTTATGTTTAGCAATCCTTCCATAAGGGTTTTATGGGGGCCTAATATGATAGTAAGGTATGAACACGTGATATGTGACTATTAAAGATATTACTGCCTGCAACGGTTTTAGTTTTAACGGGGTGGGGGGGCACTTACTAAGCGTGTGGTTGCTCATCCCACTACTCTTTCCCCATTTCCCTAGGTTTTCTTTATAACAGGAAAAAGTTGAATCAGCTATGTCAAGATGGAATCTGTTCATGCTTGCAAGGTGTCGTTTGTACTTATTTGAGGGGATCTTATGTGTTTAATGAAGTTATGTTATGTATTCTCAGTTTAAAATGTTTGCAAACATGTGTTCTAAGTTTATGTAATGCATGTTGTTCATGAGTCACTCTGTACGGCCTTATGAGCCAGCCATCTAGTCAGTTAGATGTCTTTTGGTTAAAGTTAGTTATGTTTTGGGATGTAAACCCCAATGCTCTGGTTGTGTGAACCGTTGAGTTATATCTTCCATTTCTTCTTTATTCATGAATTAATCTGGTTGGTGTACTCCGAGCGAGTGGCTCGTTTAGTTATAAACTCCGGCGTGTGGCCGTTGAGCTTCTTTTAAATGTTTTACGCTTCCGTTAAATTGCAGGGATTTATTGTAAGGCTTATAGCCTGGAAACGGTCAGTTTTTAGGGGAAACTCTGTCCGTTTCATTCCAGGAATTAAGTAAGACGTAAGAAAATGTAACGCTCCTAACCCTAGAGGTTGGGGGTGTTACAATTGATGGTATCAGAGCAAGGTCCTATGACCATAGGCCACGACCTGAGTCTTGCATTTTATATAGTTACCTAGGAACATATTTAGGATGAGGTGCTATATGCCATGCCTTTGTGTGCAAATGCACTCTTTGTTATGAAAGTCGATGCGTCTACTGGACTATGTGCGGCTTTAGTGAGCTTATTGATTGTATAAGTGAGCCTTATACTAGAGTATGGACTGAATGACTCGTGTATTCATGAGTGAGCTAAGTGTTAGCTTAGCAGCAATTGTTTTAAAAAATGCGCCTTGGTGACGTAAATCAAAATTTAAAGTGTACTAGGGTTGAACCCAAACGATTGGAAATGTCTGAACTCTAAGCACATTCTTGCCCTTAAGGTACGATTTGCTCCTCGGGCCCCATAATAGAGTGAGTAGACGTACTTAATGGTCGGTAGGGATAGAGCTAGAGGCAGTTAGACTATTTCTAGTTTGAAAATCTAGAGATTTTGAAAGTTAAGGTCCTTTCTAAATAGTGAGTTAAGATCCTTGCTTCGCATTGAAAGATTTCTAATTATGTAGTTAGGCTTTAATGCCGTATTTGAAGGCTTGCATTTGCTTTGTATAATGCTCGAGCCTATGCTACTGTCATAAGTTTCTATGTGCAACTAAATGTTTTAGATGTATACCTACTAAGATACCGATAGTGCTTGATGTGTCAATGACAAGTTATAAGTGATTAAGGATTACCTTTCTTGACTGAAGATTCCTTTAGATAGTGCCCCTTTTGCGTGGATTCTCAATTGTTAAGGGAACGAAGTGAGAACCTTGTTTATGCGTGTGTCAATGTGATGGTTGTGATATGGTCTTATTTTGTTGCCAAAGTGTTATCCTATATATGTGTTATTGACAGTTAGGTGTGGAGTTTTCCTTACACCCCTACATGTGACTACTGTCGCCCTCAAGTCAGCTAGGCATCATGCTCATGGTAACATGGAATGCCATTTTTATTATAGGCTTGAAAGTTCCCCAACCATATTAACTCTATCACACCTAGAGTAGAGATATAAGGAATGACCTGACGGACTTTGGAGCTGTTATACCACATGCATCACCCCGTTACCTTATGAGGCAACAATTTGTACCTTTCAGCATTCTCTTAAGCATCAACACCAAGGGTAGAGGCCAGAGGACATCAAGATAGAAGGTAGAGCCACCCCCATGTGTGCTAAAACTTCCTTGAACCTCTGCAATTACCCTATGAAACAAATAGGTCGCAAAGTCTCAATGTATGTCCGTAAGACCAGTAACGCCACTGTTCTTACCCCTTGTTATTTGACTAATGGCTAGTCTATAGTTACTTTGGACAAGCCCAAGGCATGCCTTTGACCCTAGAATGCTAATGAGGATTGCTATCGTCTATACTCGTCTAGGTGACTTTTGTACAACATTATTGTGAACCATTGTGTTTTAAAGCATGCCATGTTTTCATAAACGTTTAAAAGCCTATATCGTTATATGAAATGGTGTGTATGGTTATTCGTATGTTTCATAAGTGAGAGGTATAGTAAATAAACCACTTGGTACGTGTTTAATTTATTTCTGGTTGAGTGCGCCACTGAGTTGGCCAAATAATTCAAGCTACATGAGTGTTTGCTTCATATAACCGTGATTATCTAATTATAGCATAGCAACTAGCCCTTTGCATTATAATTAAGTGGCTAACTGTGAACATACCTCATAACATGACTACGCGACTGTGGCCTTTGCATTTGAATGCTTACCCTTGTATGTATCCTTGCATGATGTGCTAAGATATTCGTGATGGTAGTGGAGTTACTCATTGTCTATATGCCTAAGTTTTATGTTTCATATGTTTGATTGAGTGGCTAAAAACTCATATGCCAAACAAAAAGATCTTGTGACCATAGGGGTTTCATTCGCATTTATTGGCCTTGTACCTTCTTTGCCTAGACCATATGACATACCAGTGTACTTGCGACCATACTTGAATGCATGACTTAAAGGGATATGAATGGATGTGTGTAAAACAATCCCTGGCAGGGTATAACTGAGTGTCTTGGCATAGTATGACTGAGTTAGCCGCATCATATCTTGCATGTTGAATTTTATGGGTACATGGTAGGTTTCATAGAGAACCTTGGATAGTGCTTTGCTAGCCATCATATGTGCTGCCAACACTATCTTACTATACTTTGATTAGCATGTTTGGCCTTTCCTTCAACCTAGTTGTCTTATAGCTAGACACGACACTGTTTGGTATAGTACCACTACCATTTCTCGGGTTACATCTATGTACATACATACTTGCTCGTAAGAACCTATAAGAAGCGGCATTGCGTTGGTTAAACTCAAAGTCTATTTCCCCTATGAGATTGCAAATCCCCAAGTGGTAATGCCCTGGGAAGCCACCTTACCCTGGCAGTTAAACCCTTGTGGAACGATAGTTGAGTTATGTAAGAGCAACACTAGGTATAAGGATCCTGTGCTAAACCCGCCACAACCAAGAAACCATGTATCAACCTCCCATGAAAAATTAATGCATGGATACGTACAGGTCTATTGCTGAGTATTGACCCACATCCCTGTCATCTAACTTCCCAAGTTGTTTCCTTGCATGACTAATGGGTTGTATATTTATCCTCTTGTAAGTTGTGTACCATGTGTGTGTGATGGATTGATTCATACTGCATGTAATTCTTGGCTTGAAAACATTGAGTTATCGATTTCATGTGATGTCATTATGCTAAGGTGATCCTACGTGATGCTTTGAGTTGCTCTTATCACTCTAGAGTGTCATAGGGTCTCAGAGTTAACCGTTATGACCCTTGTTCTTTGCGGCATGGCGTCATACCCTTGGACGCCAACCCATAGCGATGCATGTGCATAGAGCTCCTTGTCATGATACGAGTAGTGTGTAGGTGATTCAAAGTCCTTGTCCCTTTCGAAATGAGTTTAATATGGTTTTCCACGCCAACTCATTTGCCTCTCTTTAATATGATTTGCCCTCGGTGCCTAAATAGAGCGAGTAGATACTTGAAGAGATTGGCGAGAAGGAGACTGGATACCATTAGCCTTTTTCTTTTGATTTAAAAGAAGCAGTGATTGCATAATGAAACTTTTTTGAAAACCTATCGCGTAGATCCTAATAGCATGCATACGTCCTAGGAAAAACCGAACTTAGGTTTAGAATTTCGGGGACGAAATTCTTTTAAGGGGAGAAGAGTGTAAGACCTGCATTCTTTGTTTTTCGCTAAGCTAACCGTGTTACCCTTTTTTTTTCCCTCATTATAAAATCGTATTTTTAGTAACTATATCAGTTAAATGATTATTGATGTGCTTTCGGGAGCTATAATTTTATTAAAAAGGAATTATTATTGCTATTATTAATTTTAAAGCTAATTTGTGCTGTTTTTACCCTTAAATTATATCGATAGTTCAATTTAGTCGTTATTTGAATTATTTAGTCATTTCCTGAATACGATTAGGTTGTCAGCCCTAGAAGTTGTTCGATGTTAAATAAATCGAACCTTGACGTATTTGGAAATGAATAGTTGTTAGAAGACCGTATTAGTGATTCGGGTTTAGAGTTCGGGATACGAACTAGACTAGCGGTGCCAATTACTGATCAGCTTGAGTCAAACAAAAAAAAAGGAAAAAGGGACAAAAGGGGGCCAAGCCCCTTCTCTTTGACGACAGAGAATCGCGAGCAAGGGGGGTCTCTCAAAAACCCCAGCCTCGACACTCCACACTGGAAAGGAGAGGAAAGAGAGAGGGAGGCGGCGGTGCTGCTGTCGGCGAGGGTCGACCGCAGCTGTCCCCACCGCGACAGCCTTGGCACACCTGAAAATGGAGAGAGAGCGAGACTAAGCGAGAGCGAGAAGAGGAGGGTCGGGGCAGTGGTGGCCATGACAGTGCACAATTGACGCCAGTGCGATGGCCAGGAGTCACCGGCGAGGTGTTTCCAGTGAAGGTCGAGTCCGACGACCACTATAACAGCAGTAGAAATGCAATCGAGCGGATCAAAAACCGAGTTCGGGCAAGGCTGATTCGAATTGGTGGTTAAGCTTCAAAATTTGGGACAAATTTCTGGGTTTTCAAGTATCCAATCGAGCCTAAAAGCCCTTGGGACGAGTCATAAGCTTGGAGTCCAAGTGGGTGTTCCTCGCCTCCTAAATTAGTATTAATTTCGCAAACGTTTTAGCAGAATCGATGTTGCATGTTAGACTAGCGTAGCCAAATTTGTTAGAACGTGCTGCTTGAGATTGGATTCTGAGATGAAACATACATGCTTAGCTTCGAAGTGGATCAATTTTGTTAGTTCATGCATGAGATTTAATTTCGAAGCGGTTTATATATGTTTAGCTTCGATTCGAATCGATTTAGGTGAATTATGCATGAAATGTTAATTCGAAACGATTTATATATGTTTATCGTCGATTTGAATCAATTTAGGTGAATTATGCTTGAAATGTTAATTCGAAGTGATTTACATATGTTTAGCTTCCATTCGAATCAATTGACGTAAATTATACCTGAAATGTTAATTCGAAGTGATTTACATATGTTTAGCTTCCATTCAAATCAATTGACATAAATAATACCTGAAATGTTAATTCGAAGTGGTTTATATATGTTTAGCTTCAATTCGAATTAATTGACGTAGATTATGCCTGAAATGTTAACTCGAAATGAATTATGTATGCTTAGCTTCGATTCGAATCAATATATGTAAATTATGCCTGAAATGTTAATTCGAAATGAATTATGCATGCCTAGCTTTGATTCGAATCGATATACGTTTAGCATCGAAATGAATCAATATAAGTTTAGCTGAGGTTCGAACTTAACTAGATAATTCAAACTTAAAGCTTTAAGTCGAATCACGCCTAGAAACTAACTTCGAACTGAATCGTACGTGTATAAAATCAATGCACATGAATGTTTAGTCGCTTCATGACCATTTGTGAGCTTCGAATTGCATCGTACGGGTTTAAAATCGACATATATAAATGTTTAGCCACTCTATGGTCACTTATGCGCTTAACTACCCCATAACGGCTCACTAACTCCGAAACAAATAATAAATGTCTAAAACCCAATCGTGTTTGACTTGCTAGATAAAGTGCTATGGTTTATACATGAATATGATGGTATGTATGTGTTCGTATGCTTGCATGCTTAGCTACCCTGCAATGGCCTCCTAATTGTTAAATGAGATGATATGGTTTATATGTGATTATAATGGTGCGTATGCGTTCGTATGCTTGCTATAACCCATCGCTGAGTGGTGATGCTTATCAGGTGAGTACCTAAACCCTATCTCCTTTTAAGCTAGCTTGAGAATATGATAGGATTAGTAAAATATAAAATTGAGATGGTAGTTTGCGGAAGAACTATGAGTGGTTCGCGGTCGAACTATGAGTGGTTCGCGGTCCTTGTGGTACGGTGCTTGTGAGGGGAGAGTTCGGGTTGTGAATTGATCGCAATCGTATGGATTGCGCAGCCATGTGTGGCTCATTGTGTTGAAATGATTACGAAGTGTTTAAATGTGATATGTGTATCCCCTTTTCCTTGTATATTTAAGATGTAACATGTGTGTGTAAAGGTGATGTTTTGGCAAAGGACTTTTCACGTGTTTCAAATGAATAATAGCCATGTCTAGTAGCGAGCAATGGCCTACTTTAGCTACTCAAACAATATTTGGGAGGAATCCCTAAAATGTTTTAGAAATGGTGTGAGCTATATGTTAAACGACTTTACCAAAAGGCACAACAAAATTATTAGCCGTTATGGCCCATACGCTTTAAAGTGGCTAAGATAATGTGCTTCGGACAATATGAAAAGAATGATGTTAACCTAGGGGAAGGTCCGGAAACCATAGAGGCCCTGACGAGGGTTGATGTAATGATCCGATATGCTAGATGTAGTCATCTCAGGAGTAAGAGCTTAAGTGTGAGCGATAGGTCTCACTATGGGGTTAAGAATAGATCCCACCCAATTAGCACCTGAATGATCTTATGCCAGAAGTATTTTCGTACTAAGTTAAGAAAAGCAATTGGCCTTTGCCATTTTAAACGATTAAAAAAGGAAGTTCTTTTTATGGGCCCTAAGAGGCCATATGGAATGAAGTATAAAAAGCTTATAAGGGTCGTTGTACGACCAATACGAAATGAAACCTCTTTTAAAAGATCAAGAGCCTCAAGAGGTCGAGAAAAATGTTTTCAATGAAAGAAAGTGTTCAATGAAAGAAAGAAAGTTTTCAATGGGTGCTTTACGGAATGATTCTTAAGCATGGTTGAATGTGGATTCTAATATCATGTGGCCTCATCCTTATCCATATCAAACCTATCTGATTCAAAGTGCATGAATTGAGAAAGAAAGTTATAGCATGTTAAAAGTTCCATGAACGAAAGCATCTCTCCCAAAAGAATGAACGTTGATATGTGAATAGCCTATGAGGGTGTCATGCAGCTTATTATGATGATTAATAATACATAAATGCTTGATATGTGTTTATATGTGCCTTATGTATATTATATGAATGAAATGCCAAGAAAAGTGTGATTATGAAAAGAGATAACCTTATGTGCACATCATATGAATGATGGTTCATGTGCAGTTTAAATGGAATGCTAAGAAGTTATGTTATAAAAAGAAAGATCCCTATGCTTAACCCTCGATGCTTGCTTATGTGCTTAACTGCTTGTTATTAAAGGAACTTAGTCATTGAGAGACCTAGACATATGTTTGAGTGGTTAAGATGAAGTTTATGTCTAGCGATCCTTCTGTAAGGGTTTTATGGATGCCTAATATGATAGTAAAGTATGAATATGTGATATGTGACTATTAAAGATATTACTGCCTGCAACGGTTTTGGTTTTAAGGGGGTTGGAGAACACTCACTTTGCTCATCCCACTACTCTTTCCCCTTTTCCCCTGGTTTTCTTTATAACAGGAAAAAGTTGAATCAGCTATGTCAAGATGGAATCTGTTCATGCTTACAAGGTGTCGTTTGTACTCATTTGAGGGGATCTTACGTGTTTAATGAAGTCACGTTATGTATTTTCAGTTTGAAATGTTTGTAAACAGATATTCTAAGTTCATGTAATGCATATTGTTTATGAGTCGCTCTGTACGGCCTTATGAGCCAACCATCTAGTCAGTTAGAAGTCTTTTGGTTAAAGTTAGTTATGTTTTGGGATGTAAACCTCAATACTCCGGTTGTGTGAACCGTTGAGTTGTATCTTCCATTTCTTCTTTGTTCATGAATTAATCTGGTTGGTGTACTCCGGGTGAGTGGCTCGTTGAGTTATGAACTCCGGCGTGTGACCGTTGAGTTTTTTTTAAATATTTTACGCTTCCGTTAAATTGCAGGGATTTATTATAAGGCTTATAGCCTGGAAACGGTCAGTTTTTACAGGAAATTCTATCCGTTTCGTTCCAGGAATTAAGTAAGACGTAAGAAAACGTAACGCTCCTGACCCTAGAGGTTGGGGGTGTTAGAATACATCTCTATCAAAATGATAAGGGTACCAAGATACACCAACATCTCCATATATGCCTGCTGATCTAAGGGTATGCTCAAAGTGCTTTAAGATATACTCAGTCCATTCAATAGCACCCATCATAAAACTAGATAGCCCTCAAAATTTAAAATCTACCCCCCAATTTCTCCTCAAGGTGAGAAGCTTATGGAGAGCAGGATAAAATGATGGAGTGATCAAAAATTTTTCATCCCCATTAAACTATGTGTTGAGCTTTTCAAAAACCATGGCATCAAAAATATTTGCATAACCCTTACAGGCGTTGATGCAACTTTTCTCATCATTGTATGAATAGGAGAGGGTGCCTTTTCGCACCTTTCCTTTTCTTATCCAAGTGATCATAGAGTCCGGCGGAGGAGCAACAGTAAGGGTTTTCAAAGAAGAAGAACATCTGTAAATAGGATTATGAGATGACTTCTCACCATTTTTGAGGGGTGCCCTTTGAGAACCGCAACTCCCATCCATTGCAATCTGTCAAAAAAAATATATATCAAAAAAATAAAATCAATAAACTGATACAGTGAAATTTGCATATCATGTATGCTCACAAAAGCTCACACATATGATATATGGGGGCAATTGTTGGACTACAAATTTTTACAAAAGAATAATTTTAGTTTAATAGCAAAAATTTAGTTAGACTTTCAAATTAAATTCATGGGACTAATATCATGGTGACTTATAATATGATCCATGTATTTTTTTTTAAAAAAATTTCAATCCATGGTTTCATATTAATAAAGGTTGCCAATTTCCTATAATTACTAATACAACATTTGTGGATGTGAAAGTTTTTATAATCAAACTCAAAAAAAAAGGAGTGCTTGTTCTTTTTCGTTCCTACGCTGATGGCCATGTAACTTCCCACTAACTTGACTTTCCAACTCAAATTGGGCATTAGTTTTTTGGAGATTGGAATGTAATAGAAGAATGTAGTCAAGTTAATTCAATCCCCCCTATGTCTCTCATTTTGATGTTGTCTCTTCTATGGCCATCTACAAGAACGTCAATCCCTATCACACCTGAAAGCATACTGGCAACCAAAGCAAATGTGTCCTCATTTATTGATTCAAAAGGATCCAAATAAGATACTTCATAAGTATTGGGTTGAAAGAGGCTCACAATTGTGGATACAACAGGATCCCAATCAAGCTTGAAAAGACTCATATAATTGGATTTGGAAGAATTTTGAGTTCAAAATGACTCATGAAAATAGATTCGCAAGGATCTTAGGTTTGAAAGGACCCCAATGTTGGATTCAAGAGGATCTCGGTTTAAGAGGCCTCGAATTGAAGATGTTGGGGAGCATAAAATAAAACAAAATAAAAATTTGCTTGAGCATATATTAAAGTGTGTCATTCTTTCGATTAAAAAAAAACCGAGGCCAAATTCTAATTTCTTTCTTGGTAATATTGGAGAAGTTACCAATATTTTGAAACTACCAATATAAGTATTGGGTGTTGAAAAAAAGAAATGATAAAGTTGAAAGTCATGGACGGGGATGACACGTTATCTAGTCATCTGCCCCCTATTTCCTCTTTTACAAAAAATAAATCATAAGAAAACCAAACTTAGGCAAACCTTCTGCAGGGAGTGAATTCATTATAAATAAAAAGAATATCCATGCATCCTAATCTTGAGGCTTGCCTAAGTTAACAAAAAAAATTGACAAAAGTCAAGTCTTATAACCTGGTTTACATAATGTGAGTTATGAGATTCGAGTCAAATTCGCTATCTTAGTCCTACAAATTCATGAAAAGGGGGAGAGTTAAATTACTGAGGTGTAATGCATCCATGCCAAAATGTAGTAAATTACATCTGTATTTTTTTAGGGTCTTAAAAAAATTTCAGCATAATTTCTACGACCCACTCATCTCCAACCCTTATGAGTATGTAGGATGTTGATCCTTGCGGATCTTGAGTACTCGCGAACTCATGAAGTATGGATCCTTGCACGTCTTGAATTGTTTCTTGAATTTGTCAAAAAAATGAAGAAAGGGATTTTATATGTTCACAAACTGGACAAAGAGATCCCCATGGACAAACCTTTAATAAAAAGATGGAGAAGATAGCCTCGATAATACTCAAGTTTAATCGAGCGAATGTGCTACAATAGTCCGCAATGGTGAACATCTAACAGATTTTGGGGGCAAAAAAGTGGAGGATGAATTGATCACTCGTATAGCCCTTTACAAGTTTATGTTAACTAGGTTACCTAACCTAAAAAATCTCCAATTGATGTTGGACCCTCCTCCAATTTTATTTTTTTCCCTTTCTCTAATAAAATAAAAATATGTGATAATTAGGAGTTAAAAAAAATGCATGATAATGCAGTGTCAAGTAGGTGTCCAAGGATTACGTTAACACTCTATTGACATTTATGTGGGGAATATGGGCTATCACAATACAAGTAAAGCAAGTTAAGAGTCTAATACTCGTTCTTGGACAAATAAATACAAGCCTTATTGCCATTAATTCCTAATAAAGCTTAATACCAAGTGGTGATTTTGACTTTAAAAAAAACAAAGGAAGAGGGAAGATCAAATCTCTACTTCATAAAAAGAATTAAAACTCTGGTTCATAAGTTCTCAAGTCACATATTATGTGATGTAGATAAATCGAGATCCATTCTCTTCAAAATTCAAGCCTCCTCAAATTTCAAGTCCACAAAATTGACGAAAAAATGGGGGGGGGGGGGATGCCTTGTTTAATCCTCCCTTCATTTAATAAAAAAAATCATATCACTAGTTAATATGGTCCCAAGTTATGTTTTACGTGGCATAAATACTTCGAGACCTTGTCTCTCCAAAATTCAGGCCCTTCAAATGTCCGAGTTCATAAATGGACCGAAGGACCTTTATTTGTATTCTCCCTTTTGCAAAAACGCAAAAAAAATATGTATACAATTTTTAGCACTTGGTTACACATTACGTAACCATAACAAATCAATAAAAAACAAGCTCCTAAAAAAGGAAAAAAAATCAAATCTTTTTCAAATTCAGAGTCCACTAAAATGGACCAAACCGGAGGCAAATATACAACCAAGCTCAGTAAAGTCCCCCCACGGTCGAGGCCCCCAAAAAAAAATAATTTTTGGACCAAGAACTATGTTGACTTGATCCCAGTAAGGGCACGTAGGAAGCCCATAAATAAATTTCGGGTGCAATCGCAAGTTAAACAAAATTAATGGACCGACCCAATAAAGACCGAAGTCGGTAAATAAATTCGTGAAATGGCTAAAAATGCAACTTTGCTATAACTTAAAAAAATTCAAATATCAAAATTAAATCAAAATTATTGTCACTTTTTAGGCCAACATAAATAATTAAAATCATATCAAATGGTTAATAACTTAACTAGAATAAAAGATAAATTAAATCAAACAAAATTAAAGAACTGTGGTTGATTTGATCCTCTATAAAAGAGGTACGTAAGTAACTCACAATAAAGAGTGAGCGCAACCTAAATTTCAAATCAAATAAAATTATTCGTTCCCTAACCTGCCCATGAAGAATATTTACGTATAGTATCCTTCCTAGAAGGTGCCTATACAACCACTGTCTGATGTAATTAAGTTTTGGATATGGACAATTCGACATTAAAAATACATTAATTGTTGACCCAAATTATATATGCAAAACGAAACCAAGAAAGAAAAGTAAAAATAGAATGAGTCGGAATCAAAAGGTGGTCTCCCCGAGAGGGGGAATGTGATTAAGGAGGTATATCTTCTTAAATAGGGTCGTACTCAAAATAAATCGATGTATATTTTTGTACGCCGAAAAGTTATATTGTGCATATCATTTATTTTTTATTACATTTTTGCTCAACAAGGGTCCTCCTCCTCCTACTCAAACTGAATGGAAGGAGGGGCCTGTACCTTCTATTCATTGTTCCTTCCATTCGGTCCAGCCAAATGGAAGGAGGGGCATCGTCCTCCTATTCAGTCAAATCGAATAGAGAGGAAAGCCTTTTCGTCTTATTAGGTTCAATTAAATGAAGGAGAACGCAATAGAGAGGAGGGGTTTCCGGCCCATGATTCGGCTTGGTTGGGCAGTAAAGAAAGGGTTCCAAATCCATCTTATTAATTGAATGGTCAAAAGTAGCTAATGCCAAGAGATCTTCACATGACTCCTATTGATTGGACTATACAAGGAAATTCATTGGAATAAGAAAAGAAAAACAAAAGAGCAAAGGGCCCATGAATTACCATGCATTAAAAATTCATACGAAGTCAAATTGAGAATGTCGAATGATTTATTGACGTGAAAGCTTCAAGTTCATGATAAAAACAACAAACAACAATAAGAACATTGATGCCATAGCCTGGGTACACATTGAATGGGTTAAAGATGCTCAACAGAAATAAGCAGGAAAATGGCTAAACAACCTAAGGTTCTTAAGCTTGTCAGTGATCAATAGGCAACTATTGGTTGCGTAACATCAAGACCGTGAAGCTGAGCCGAACTTGTTTTCGGATGAAAGAAACCCTTTATTCTTCTTAGAAAGGAGCCTTTTCTGTGCAGCTGAGCGGAGTCGCTGCCTAGTGAGCAACCTTATCCTTTTCCTTTGGAAGGAGTTGTTTCTGTTCAAGAGCGATGCTCAATTCTTTCCTCAAGGGGCTATTCCCTCTCTTCATGGGGGATTCCTCGTCTTCCTTTTCAGT
>JAKOGI010002643.1:5000-75000 GCA_029747015.1 Carnegiea gigantea | reverse complement strand
TATATATATATATATATATATATATATATATATATATATATATATATATATATATATATATATATATATGTATATATATATATATATATTATATATATATATATATATATATATATATATATATATATATATATATATATATATATATATATATATGCGTGTGTGTGCATATGTATATGTATATGTATATGTATGTGTATGTGTATACACACGCACACACACACACACACATATATTTATATTTGTGTGCGCGCGTGTATATACATATAATTGTGTGCGTGCATAGGTGTGTGTATGGAGACACACACACACATATATACGTAGTACTCAAAGATTTTGGAGTTTGAGCTAACTAGCTAGATTATAATTTTTAGTGGTATGTGTTGATGTAAAATCCTTGTTCAATAAAATATTTTCACAAAATCTTGTTTTGTTGGTCTCTTGGATTCAGCCTCTCTATGGGCAGAAATGTCGGTATAGGTAAGGTTGCCTACATCTGGATCTCCCCAAACTGCGTGAAAGCGGAACCCACACTATGAGGCGTTGTTGTTGTTATACGCTGATGTAAAAAGTGTATGTTGCCGTAAGTGCACAATGTCTAATTTGTAGTGTACTCCGGTGAATACGAGTCATCCCGCGAAGATGGTAGTATCAAATTAACCAATTTAGCTAAACCATAAATGTCTTTAGCCAAAAGAAAAATTAAATAAAATTAAGGACTAAACTTATGAATTAAGTTAAGAAGATTACACAATACGTGAATAAACAAATAAAATAATAATAATAATATTATGATTAAACAGCCAATTTTTTTTGCCACCTAGAGACAAAAAGCCAGTCAATTTTTTCTTAGCTTTTGTTTCTTTGGGCTTGAAAAAAATTTAAATA
Source organism: Carnegiea gigantea (assembly GCA_029747015.1). NCBI lineage: Eukaryota > Viridiplantae > Streptophyta > Magnoliopsida > Caryophyllales > Cactaceae > Carnegiea > Carnegiea gigantea. The sequence continues at coordinate 74,112 of JAKOGI010002643.1, read as the reverse complement.
ATAATAATAATAATAATAATAATAATAATAATAATAATAATAATAAAAAATCTTATAATTAATGGCAACTAGTGCTTGAGTGACATAAAAGTCAAGGAGTCCAGCTAATGAGACAAAAGGAAAAGCTACACATGCTCAGAGAAAGAAGCGAAAAATGAGGAGAAGAGGGGGTTGTCTGTGTACAAAGCAAGACAAAAAAATAAAAGAAAATGAGTTAACTTAAATTAAACAAAACTGGAAAGGCATGAAACAAAGTAATGCAAGGGGCGGGACAGAGCATGAAGAACCATAATAATAGGGCGCTCAAACCACGAAAGATTAAGTCAAGATTTTCCAATTAATTCAACTGAGTAGTCAAACTATCAGCAAATTGCGAGACAAAGACCACAGAATTGTTACTCAAGTAGCTCAAAGCTCAACAATGACTTCTCAAGCTCTTGAATCAAAATGGAGTGGTGCCCAAAACCCACGAAAATCTGAAATAGGGGAAAACAATATTGAAAGAAAGTTGAGATTATAGTTTAAACTAGGGCTAATGATTTCCCCCGTACACTCCCCATTTCCCCTCTATTATACATGGATTTTTTCTTCTTTTAGTCGCTCTTCAACTCCACAAATTCTAGGCTTTGGCTGATTCTTCACTACCCATGATTCAGTTGAGCCACCTATTAGCCTCACATGAACCGGTCAAGCTTGGCGAAAATCAGGGAGTGACTTGGATGGAGAGAGAGAAAGAGCGCCTGAAAAATCTGGGCTTGTTGGTTACAAATGCTGATCCTACGCCTTTGATGAAGATGAATGATGATGACATATGAGGGGGAAATAGAATGGGGAAGGGGGTGACGTGATTCAGGTGAGAGGGGTGTGATGTGTGATCTAGAGAGAAATGAGATAAAACTGTGGCGGAGATAGAGATGCTGAGAATGGGACTGAAATGTCAGGCTCTTGGCCTTCTCTAAATTGAGAGAGAGGAGAGAGAAAATGAGGAGTTTAAGTGAAAGGGGGTAGGCACGTGCCCGACACGTGAGGGGGCTGGGGTTTTCATTTTGGTTTTCCTTCATTTTTTTCCTTTCTTTTGGGTTAATGGATAAAATGGTTTAGGCTTGGATTAGCTTGACCAGATTCTTCATTTCAATATTTCTTTTTCTTTTTCTCACATTTTCCCCAAATTATTCAATACCTACAAACAAAATAAAATCAAATAAAAATCTAAAAATAACAAGCATTTTGAGTACAAAACAGGTATAAAGGAATTGTAAAAGTATCATATTTTTGGCACAAACAAATGCCCCCATACCAAGATTTTAATCGTCTTCGAATAAAACAACTAAACTACCTAAAAAGAAATAGAAAATAAGAAAAAGGAAATCTAACTGACTTTCTTAGGAATTACGGTTGCATTTAGTGTACGCAACAAGCCCTTTAAACCCCTAGGTTCCTCCTAGTGGACGAGTAAGGTCTCGTGAGGGTTTGTAGATGATGTATCCACAAAATTTTTAAAATGAAAAAAGAAGAAAAAGAAAAAGATAGAACAAATAATAATAAAGTCCTTTTGGATTTTTTTTAAGCTTTATATACATGTACAAGGGAATGTGCACATCCCGGCCAGATATATCACCCTCAAAACCAAGGTATTAGTCTGTGTATGAACATAGTGTACACTCCAAAATTTTAGGTCCTCGTAGATCGCATCTGCACTCTAATTTTTTCACCCTATAAACCAACATAACAATGTATCCATCCTAGTGCGTGGTGTGCCAGTGTTCAATCACCTAGAGAGTTAGGCTACCATAGTTTGACTTAGTCCCAGTTATTTTGTTTTATTAACTCACTGATATAGGAAGCAAGCTTACCCAGTAGCAATATTGTCTCAAAGGGTGGCATCTAGTAGCACATGCCTCAAAGGGATACTTGTCATTCTCGACTTTGGCTCTTTTTTTTTTTAATTGTTTTAGTTGAAAGCAAAAACAACAACTATACAAAGATAAGTGGGAGAATCAGCTATGAAAGTCTATGACATTAGGGCAATGTGAGATATATAGTACGGATTGGACTCATAGTTATAATGGAGTGATGAGGTTAGAATTGGAGCACAAAATATCACATTTCGGGCTAAGTTTATCATTTACATATCACCTATATACAACCTAATACTAGGTTACAAGGGGTCAAGCCAGTCAAAATAATACGCATTCCCTCAAATAAAGTGGTACAAATTAAAAGAAAACGAAAGAGGAAAAAAAAGAAAAGAAAGAAAGAAACATATTTTTGGTATTTTTTGGGTTTTTTTAATTGGAAAAATGCTTTGAAAAGAAAAAAAATGATATTAAAAAAAAAAATCTGCAAAGGCCCTCACCCCCACACCTAAACATTGCAATGTCCCAATTCCATGGAAAAGTATAAGAATCAAAAGCACAACATCAAAAACAAAGATAAGAAAATAAACGCAAATAAATATACAAAATAATGTTTTAGAAAGGAACAATTGTACCAGGTTGAATGCTGGATGCATCCAAGCTAATCTTCACTTCCTCAATCTCTGTACTATGGTTCATAGAGCATCAAACACTCTACTTCTCTCTCCTTTATAGGTAGCTCTAGAAATGGCTTAAGCTTTTGTTCATTCACCTTAAAATGTATACCTCTCGTGGGATCCTGTATTTCTATAGCACCGTGTGGAAAAACATGAGAAATAATGGAACGACCTGTCCAATGAGACCTCAACTTGCCTGAAAGAAGGTGAAGTCTAGAGTCATAAAGTAACACCTTCTGATCGGAAAAATAACTCTTTCCTGTGAATATGCCTGTCATGGAACAATTTTGCTTTCTCCTTATGCATCCTAGAATTCTCATAGGCCTCAGCTCTGATTTCTTCCAACTCACTCAACTGTAAATTCCTTTCCACCCCAGCTGCCTTCAAGTCAAGGTTCAAAGTCTTTATAGCTGACAGAGCTTGATGCTTAAGCCCTCCAGGAAGATGACAAGGCTTACCAAAGACAACCCTAAAAGGAGACATGCGCAATGGGGTCTTAAAAGCCGTCCTATAAGCCCAAAGAGCATGAATAAACTTATTTGCCTAATGCTTGCAGTTGTTACTGACAGTCCTTTTCAAACTTTGTTTAATTTGCCTATTAGAAACCTTTACCTAGCCACTAGTTTGGGGATGATAAGAGCTGGCTAAACAATGAATGATCGAGTACTTTTTCAACAATGCATAAAAAGAACGATTGTCAAAATGAGTACCCTAGTCGCTAATGGTGGCCTTAGGCATGCCGTACGTGGAGAAAATATTTTCCCTAAGGAACTTGACAATGACTCTAGCCTCAGTTGTTCTGGTCGACACAACCTTCACCCACTTAGACACATAGTCTATGGCAAGGAGAATATACTCATTCCTGAAAGAACAAGAAAATGGTCCCATAAAATCAATTCCCCTAACATCAAAAATCTCAACAATAATGATTGGAATAAGGGGCATCATGTCTCTTCGACTGATTTTCCCAAACTGTTGGCACCTAGTGCAGCTTTTACAGTGCAAAGTGGGCATATTTGAATAAGGTAGGTCAATATAAACTACATTGAAGGACTTTGGTAGCTGTTTTCTTCCCACTAAAATGTCCCCACATGCTTGGTCGTGACAAAAAGAAAAGGCACTTCTAATCTCATTATCAGGGATACACCTTCTAAAAATCTGATCAGAATAATATTTGAATAAATAAGGGTCATCCCAATAGAAAAATTTCACCAAGTAAAAGAATTTGTCCTTATCATGTTTACTCCAACCTAAGGGTACCTTACCAGTCATTACGTAGTTGACAATATTAGCATACCACGGTTCAGATTGAACCATAAGTAGCCGCTCGTCAGGGAAGCACTCAGATCTGGTGGACTCGTTCTCTTTTTACAAAATGATCCGAGACAAATGGTCAGCAACCAGGTTCTCAGAAGCTTTTCTATCTCGAATCTCACAATCGAATTCCTACAAGAGTAAAATCCACCTAAGCAATCTAGTTTTTGCATCCTTCTTGGAGAAGAGATACTTCAGTGCAGCATGGTCAGTATGTACAATCACATGAGAGCCAATTAAGTAGGTTGGCATTTTTCCAAACCGAATATAACTGTCAAAAACGCTTTTTCAATCACAGTGTAGTTCAACTAGGCCTCATTAAAAGTGTGACTCGCATAATATATGACATGAGGTTTTCTATCTACATGTTATCCTGAGACAACCCCTAGTATAGCCAGAAGCATCACACATTAGTTCAAAGGGTTCTCCCCAGATGGGAGGGTGTAGGATAGGGCCAGAAGTCAAGACTTCCTGTAGCCTATTAAATGCCTTTAAACACTCTTTAGAGAAGTGAAAAGGCACATCTTTGGCTACAAGATTGGTCAACGGCTTAGTAATTTATTGAAATCCTGGATAAATCATCTATAAAATCCTGCATGCTCTAAAATGACCTAATATCCTTCACAGAAGTGGGAGGGGGAAGATTAACGATCAAATTAATTTTTGCTTTATCAACTTTAATTCCATCATGTGGAATTACAGGCCCTAAAACAATTCCCTTCTTTACCCTAAAATGGCATTTTTCCCAGCTGAGAGTCAAATTCTTCTCCTTGTATCTATGCAAAACTTTGGTCAGATTGACTAAACAATCATCAAATGAAGAACCAAACACAGAAAAATCATCCATAAACACCTCAATGCATTGCTCGATCATATCAGAAAATATAGAAATCATGTAACGCTGAAAAGTGGTAGGAGCATTACAAAGACCAAACGGTATTCTCCTAAAGGAAAAAGTAGCAAGGGGACATGTAAAAGTGGTCTTGTCTTGGTCCTCAGGTGCTATGGAGATTTGGTGTAGCCAGAGTATCCATCCAAAAAGCAGTAGTAACTATGTCCAGCTAACCTCTCAAGCATTTGGCCCATAAAGGTAAAGGGAAGTGGTCATTTCTAGTGGTTGCAATCAGTTTCCTATAGTCAATACATATATGTCACCCAGACTAGACTCTAGCAGGGACTAACTCATTCTTATCAGTCCTAATCATGCTAATATTGGTCTTCTTAGGAACAACTTGAAACTGAGCTGACCCACTCACTATCAGAAATTTGGTAGATTATCTCGTGACCTAACCCCTTAATGACATCTTTTTTTGATGACTTCTTCTAGGGTAGGGCTTAGACGTCTTTGGTGGTCTCTATAAGGTTTAGCATTCTCCATAATATGAATTTTATGTTGCACAATGGAGGGGCTAGTACTTGTAATGTCACCTAAGGTCCACCCTATGGGCTCTTTGTGTTCCCTAAGTACTTTCAACAATTTATCCTCTTGGTCCTCTATCAGCTCGGATGCAATAATTATAGGAAAAATCTCATTAGGACCCAAAAATACATACTTAAGGTAATCAGGCAAAGGTTTCAACTCTAATGCAGGATTGGGAGTATGTGCAAAAGAAGAAGGATCAAAAGAATGAGGGGAGAGGGAATCAATCTCATCACATACGTCATTATCAATCAAACCGTCAACAAATGAGTCATCACAAGTATACACATTAAGCCCATTAACACTATCACACTCATCAAAAATAGCAGGTTGTTTTTATAGATTAAAAATATTTAGCTCAACAGTCATGTTTTAAAAAGACAACTTCAGCATACCATTCCTAAAATTGATCAAAGCATTTGAAGTAGTTAGGAAAGGTTGGCAAAGAATGATAGGTATTTTGGTCTAGAGTTAGCAACAAACTCAGTTTCTATAACAACAAAATCCACAGGATATACGAACTCATCCACTTTAATCAGAACATCCCCGAATATTCCCCTAGGGGCTCTAGTGGAGTGATCAGCTAACTAGAGGATTGTCTTAGTGGATTTTCACTCTCCCAATCCCAGCCTCTTATACACCGAGCATGGAAGCAAATTAGCATTGACCCCTAAATTAAACAATTTTCTACAGATGGTTTGGTCCCCTATGACTATGGAAATGGTTGGCCAATTGGGATCTTTGTATTTGGTTGGGATTTGGCGTGAGATAATTAAGCTCACATTTGAGGCTAACAAAGCCTTCTTTGGGACATTGGTCATTCTCTTAGTAGTGCACAACTCTTTCAGGAACTTAACATCGGGAGGCATCTGCTGATAGCATCTGGAAGGGGAATGTTAATTTTAACTTGAGAGAAGGTCTCTCTAATCTTATCAATATGGGTCTTGTCCTTCTTATTCCTTAGCCTATTCGGAGAGGGTGCAGTGGGTTTATGAACTCACTTAATAGTCGAAGGTTGAGATGTACCATCTCCCTTCTTGGATTCATCTTGGTTAGTCTCTAGTTCAACTAAGTCAATAGGTTAAGAAGGGGATGAGTTAATTAGGGAGCCATTCGTAGCATCCCTAGAAACCGAATCATTATCAAGGAGAGGTGGTGGAGACAGAGATGAAGAAAGATGAACAGGAACATCCACAAGGTCTTCCAAGTTATGATCAATTAAACGATCTGACCTTAGTGAAGCTATTGTGTTAACCCTTTTCACATTATCTTGGATTGGTGGGCGCATCGAGAAGGACCTACATTTGGGTTTGGTTCAGTCTAACTAGGAAATGTTCCTTTCTTCGTGTTGAAAGTGACTAGTTGAGATAATTATTCTGCCATGGTCCTCATTACCTTCTCTAAGCTATTATGCGATCTCTCTAGATTGTTAAATCTTTTATCAATCTCATTATAGCCAAGAGGTAATTGTGTGTCAGCAACATGGGAAGGAGGGAGTCTAGGTGCCCCTTGGTGGCCTAGGTGTGGTTGGACAGAAGTGTTTCCAGGGAACATTCCGGTTTGTGTGCTAGGACCTCCTAAGTTCTGACCTTGACTCCATGAAATGTTCGAGTGATTCTGCTACTGCAGATTGTAGGTTGGTGCGAAAGGGTCATTTTTTGGCCTTTGGTAGGTCATGTTCACTTGGTCAGTTCCAGTTGATAACTGATGAGTATGATAGGGATAAGCAGTCAAGGTATGGTCTAGGGATTGACAGTGAGAACATATAATGGAAGCACTTTGAATAACTTGAGGTTGCTGAATAATCAACCCCTTTAACCGGTTCTCTAAAGTTGTAAACCTAGACTCTATATGATGTAAATCTGATACTACATGCATACCCCCCTTAGCATTGGCAATTCTAGAACTAAGGTTATCATCTTTGGTGGTCTCTTATTACATTGTCTTTTCAGCTCAGTCCCCTAAGAATTCCTAAGCTGCGGTAGGACTCTTGGATCAGAATCCACCTTGATACATATACTCTAGCATAGTCCTAGTTTGTTGGTCCAAACCCTCATACACAATTTGACAAAGACGCCACTGTTCAAAACTATGGTGGGGACATTAGGTTAACAAGTTCTTAAATCTTTCCATATACCTCCAAAAAGGTTCTTTGTTAAATTGAATAAAGTGATTTATTTCATTCCTTAATTTAACGATTTTGCCATTAAGAAAATATTTTCGCAAGAAAACTTTAACAAAATCATTCTAATTTGAAATAGAGTTAGCAGGTAAATTATACATCTATCTCTTGGCATTATCTTTTAAAGCAAAAGAAATAAATCTTAGTTTAACCACATTAGTATTCACATTATAAAAATGTATCATATTGCATACTTCTTCAAATTCACTTAAAAATAAATAAGCATCTTCAAGTCTAGTGAATTTAGGAACATAAAAGTCAAGGAGTCCAGCTAATGAGACAAAAGGAAAAGCTGCACAAGCTTAGAGAAAGAAATGAAAAATGAGGAGAAGAGGGGGTTATCTGTGCACAAAGCAACACAGAAAAATAAAATAAAATGAGTTAACTTAAATTAAACAAAACTGGAAACGCTTGAAACAAAGGCACACGATGGGGGGGCAGAGTATGAAGAACCATAAGAACAGGGCGCTCAAACCATGAAAAATTAAGTCAACAGTTTCCAATTAATTCAACTCGTTAGTCAAATTATCAGCAAATTACGAGACAAAGATCAAGGAATTGCTATTTAAGTAGCTCAAAAAACAACAATGACTTCTCAAGCTCTTGAATAAAAAATGGAGCAGAGCCCAAAACGGCAGAGTATGAAGAACCATAAGAACAGGGCGCTCAAACCATGAAAAATTAAGTCAACAGTTTCCAATTAATTCAACTCGTTAGTCAAATTATCAGCAAATTACAAGAAAAAGATCAAGGAATTGCTATTTAAGTAGCTCAAAGCTCAACAATGACTTCTCAAGCTCTTGAATCAAAAATGGAGCAGAGCCCAAAACACACAAAAATCTAAAACAGGGGAAGATAATATTGAAAGAAAGCTCATATTATAGTTTGAACTATGGCTAATGACTTGCCCCTTACACTCCCCATTCCCCCTCTATTTATACATGGATTTTTTTTCTTTTAGTCGCTCTTCAACTGCACAAAATCTGGGCTTTAGCTGATTCTTCACTACCCATGATTCAGTTGAGCCACCCATTATCCTTACAAGATATGGTCAAGCTTGGCGAAAATAAGGGAGTGGCTTGGATGGAGAGAGAGAGAAAGAGCACCCGAAAAATCTGGGCTTGTCGGTTGCGAATGATGATGATGCGCCTTTGATGAAGATGAATGATGACGATCTTTGAGGGGAAAATAGAATAGAGAGGGAGGTTACGTGATTCAGGTGAGAGGGGTGAGATGTGTGATCAAGGGAGAGATGAGATGAAGCTGTGATGGAGATGAAGATGCTGAGAATGGGGCTGAAATGTCGGGCTTTTGGCCTTCTCTAAACCAAGAGAGAGGAGAGAGAAAATAAGGAGTTTAAGTGAAGGGAGGTAGGCACGTGCCTGGATGTGAGACGGCTGGGGTTTTCATTTTGGTTTTCCTTTTATTTTTTTCTTTCTTTTGGGTTAATGGATAAAATGGTTGGGCCTTGAATTAGCTTGACCCTATTCTTCCTTTTGACATTTCTTCATCTTTTTCGTACCCTTTTTCCAAATTATTCCATGCCTACAAAAAAATAAAATGAAATAAAAATCAAAAAATAACAATTATTTTGAGCACTAAATGGGTATAAAGGAATTGTAAAAGTATCATATTTTATGTGCAAACAGTATATTTCATTATATTTGCTATATTACACCAAATTTTACGTATCAATTATATATGTTTAATTTGTGTGAATTTGTTATTAAAATTTCTTGATTCATTGCGTGGTTTTGTGAAAATGGTAAGCTTATTAAAATTAGGCTGCAGTGAGGTTATGCAGACTAGCAAAATTGGATTGGGATATTAGATACTTGGGATGCAATGGACTTGCTTTATTTAACTCCAGTTCATTTTTGGGTTTAACATGGAGAAAAGGTAAAAGGGAGCAATTTAGCCAAAAAAAAAAGAACAAAAAACGAACCCAGGCTTTTCATTCTGCAGAAATACCATGACATTTGCTCAGTTTTAAAACACTTACAAACTCTTTACCTTAAGAACACATCCAACCATCTATCATCATCATTCTTATTCCCCTCCATGCCCACCTCTTAGGAAGGGAAAGAGGGTGAAACACATAGAGAAAGTGAGAGCAAAAGAGAAATGAGGAAGAAGAAGAGTAGCGATAGCAAAAAACAAGGGGAACAAAGGCAGCAGTGGCACCAATAGGGTGGAGCATGAACAAGCAGCCAGAAGGAGGAGGAAGGCTCAAAATCCAAACCAAGATTATGCTATTAACCCAGAAATCGAGTTGTTAAGCTTGGAAGAAGGTTGATTATTCTTAATCCTCAATTGATTAGTTAATTTCAAATTTTCATGGTTTGGCCATTGAGGGTTTTTGCGGAGTTGTTGGATAGGATTGTTGTGAATTATGAAATTTTAGGGGAAAAAAAAGAAGGATTGAATAAATGATTGAGACACCTGGGTTATTGTTGATGTGAATTTTAGGGGGTGGTGTTGTGATGGAGAGGAAGATCGTGGCTTTGGGTAAAAGTTGTGACCGGGTTGAATTGCTAGTTGTTTCTTGAATGTCATTTTGTTTTCAACCATTTTAATTATTATCGGATTATGAAGACGACGTTGCCACCCTGAAGTTGTTGGTTATGCTCTATCGTTTTTCACTATGTGTGTTTGATCTATTTAAAAACAACGCTAGAAGAGAGGGAGTCGGCTGGCCAGTTCAACAGCTCAGTTTAGCAGTGGACTTGTTCTGTGAACTGAGCAGCAGCTGATGTACCTAGCCTTACTCAATCAAAGAACTAGAAACTCACAAGATTACAAAAACTCAAGAATAGTATGGATAGAGTTGGGAAATCAAGTGATTAGTCAAGTGATATAGAAACACCACAGTTGCTACTCACTTGGCAGTAACTTTAGAACTTCCTGGATATAGAAACACCAATAAGAAGAGCTGAAATGACCATGTGTATCACCACTTGAGCTGCCAACTCAAGATACAACCACAAGGAGTTTCAGAGTAAACTAAGTATGGACTCAAGTTCTAATTCAAAATATAGCAAGTTGAATGTAATACAAAAGGAGAGAGGTTTACATATGACCTATTCTCTTACAAAGCCAATGGATAGGAAGTAAAATAAGTATATGCTGATCACATCAGCCTAGGGGATTACAAGCATATTTGAACTGAAACCAGTGAACGAGTGATACCCATTAGGGTCATTTAGGCTAATTAGGTGTATCTTGTCATAAACGAACTTGTTTAAGCTCTTAAAGTAACCCTTAAATAGGCTAAAATGCAACTTATAGCTTGATCAGATGAGTTAATCATCATTCTGGCAATAAGTATAGTAGGCTAGATAATAGGCTGGTTTGGAGCAAACTTCAGTTGGTTAAAAGCAAGCCATAAGAGGGCTAATTACCATCTTTTAGATGCACATCTAATAAATATTCTAGCCCACTTTCAAGGCCTAAAAGCACGTGCCGGACGCATGCCAGGAAGCTTTTGAATTTCCCTTCAAACTGGATTATGCTAAAATTAGTATAGCAGGCTAGATAATAGGATATTTTGGACCAAACTTGCAGCTTGATTAGATGAGTTAATCATCATTCTGGCAATACGTACAGCAGAATGGATAATAAGCTGTTGTGGACCAAACTTTAGCTGGTTAAAAGCAAGCAATGAGTGAGCTAATTACCATCCTTTAGAAGCTCATATGATAAATAGTTTAGCTCACTTTCAAGGCCTGAAAGCATATGCTAGATGCATGCCAGGAAGCTTTTGAATTTCCCTCCAACTGGACTGTGCTGAATTACAGTCCAGGATGCACTGTCTTGAACTTAAGCTTGGTGGGCTGATATGTTGCACTCTAAAATCACTGGTAATTGTTTTATTAGATCAAGGGCAAGTTAAACTAAAGGTGATGGAGATTTATAGGTCTGTCCCAATCCATGATCAGTGTTAATCATGTTCATAAAAACTGGCCAAAAATTGGTTGTGCTGGGGGTGGAAAGAACTGAATGCTGAAGATGGTCCCTGGCTATGGCCATGGCTTCCTTGAGTTGTTTTGGGTTGGAACACCCCTTGGAAAAATCTTTAGGCTTATTGCCATCCTTGGTGACCTGATCTCTATTAGTAGCTGAGTGCAAATCCAGGCCTGCTCCTCGTATAGCTAAATCTATACAACTATGTGAATGCTTAGATGTTACTGACTACAAGCAGGAGAAGGGTTAGCTAGTTCAATAACTAATCTAGGCCTCGACCAAGGTTGTTAACCGGGGAGCAGAAGGTTGCTCTTGGCTAGTCCAACAGTGCACCCTAGCCCAACTTACCATGTTTTTGGTCAATAATACATACGACTGTGTGTATGTGTACATTGAACTGTAATGTAAATTTACTTCTTTAATATGGGGATTCGATTAAGTGAGTAAAATTAAGCTTGATAAGAGTCATTTGGAAAAAAGGGGCCAAAACCTCTCATTTTTCATTCTTTTTAAATGAATAGGCCCAATTTTAAAGATTTAAAGAAACACATAATTCTTGAAATGATGTTTTGAAAGCTCCCGTTAATTTTAAGAATTGGTTTATTTATGCATGTGACTACTTGTGCCTATGAACTTACTTTACAATCAAGGTGTGATTAACATTTTCTAAAACTAAAAAAGCTATTGTCAGGTAACTTTGAAACAACTAAGTTGTTTGCGCATGATTCAAAATGGACTACACTTGAAATATTTTGGGCTAGAACGATGGTGCTAATTATATGGATACAGTCTAGGGAGCATACCTGAAAAGCAAGAACCCTAATTATTAGGGAGTAGACCTAGAAAGTAGGAACCTTAATTTATACTATCTTGACGAGGATAGGAATCCATTAACTTTAAGAGGCCCCAAGTGCTGGAGGTCCATCCATTAAGCATGATTTGGTCCATCAAATCAGTTAAGGACATCTAAGTGTTAGCACTAAGGTCCAACTTTTGATCCAAGCTTTGCTAGGGCAAAGTTTAGGATTACCTAGGCTTGATTCAATGCATAAGCCTGGTTTTGTGCATCGGATCTCTGAAACCTCCATGAGGTCTAGAACTGTTCTTTCTACTTAGGATGTTACATCTGCAAAAATCCAGCAATGAAGAGAAATCCAGGTTAAGTCAAGTGCTTTATGGGGTTTCAGTATCCATAAGTCAACCGTAGGAGTTTTGGCTCAAATATGACCCGGTTTGACTTTTAGCTTGGTTTCCTGCCTTAAACCTAAGTTAGGCCTAATTTTTTAATCAGGGTGTTTAACATTGTAATGAACGTATCCATTACTTGAAATCAAGTCTAAATCGAGTAGAGAACAAGCAGCCACATTGCTTAATTTTGCTGCCAACCCGGGTATTTAATTGAATTTGACTCTGCCGCGACTTTACCTTCCAAGAGAAGTTTTGTGGACCTATCTTCTCGCTTAATTGCTAGTTGAAGGAGCCAGGAACATAATCATTAAGTATTTTGCAACTTTAGAAATCAAGTTGGCCACTACGAGAAGGATAAAGATTTGCTTACATTCTAATTAGATGACCGAAAAGGTACCTATTATAGTAGCCATTTTCTCTCTCCCATGTGCAAGTGGATCACTTAAGAGCTAATTATAATATTCAAGCTTGAGTTTAGCCTTTAAGAAACTTGTTTAACTAGGCTCAATCAATCTAACTAGCCAGGACTAAGCATACTTTGTATTTCGATTAGTTTAAGATTTTCCTAAGTGTTAAGGAAGCACCTTACTAACTTGGCAATAAGGTGGGACGTGTATTTATAGGTGCTTGCTAGCTTGCTACAATGAGATAATGAATTTGAGTGAGAGAAGTAGAACTTTGCTCCTTAAATCCGAAACACCCAAACTAGCTTATCCTTGCTTAGGCTGAGCAAGATGGAGATCTAGTGAGTCTTAACTCATCCTTTGGTGGTGTTTTTGTATCCAAAGTAAGGTTAAGAGCCCTGTTGAATTCCAAGAGTACACAACCACAAGAGGGGGGTGAATTGTGGTGGTCGATTTTCGCCTAATAACTGACAAACAACCGTATCACTTGATTGCAGAGATTGTTTGTAAATCACAAACAACCTTACGCCTTATTTATAGCGGTTGTTCTAAATTGATTCAGTAGCGAAATTCAAAGTAATAAATGCGAAAATAAAGCACACATAATTTTTACGTGGAAAATACCTCTAGCCCAACTGAGGTGTGAAAAACCACGACCTACCTCGTGTAAGATTTAACCACTTCACTAACGGGCTGAAAACGTTATAAAAGCAACACTCCTTGTTACAACTTATAACCCACGTAACCTTCTTCCCTAAGACAGGTTACACCACGTCCAATCTCACCAGATAGAACACGTCCAAAGTTCACACGACTGAGGACACACTCACTCACTTTCTGTTCTGAGAACAGGAGTACAAAACACCTTATTGGGGTGCTTCTGACTTAAGCAGATGTAAGGTATAATGAAGTCCTATTATGCCAAGAAATTGAAAGCTCAGTTAAGCACAATCTTCTCACGGTTTTTCTCTTTGAAATTCAGCTCTAAAAATCTTTTACTTCTTTGTAAAAATCAGATTGTCAAATGAGAGAGAGAATTTCAATATTTAAACGCACAACCCAACGGCTATTCTTTTCAAAAGATAGGGAAAATCCTCTATTTTTAGTCGCTTAGAAGATTCACCAAAGATTTCCAACGGCTAAGAGAGGAGAGAAGATTTTCTTAAAATATCTTGGCCGAGTAATCTAGCTTGAAAAGGATAAAATCTTGATTTATCCCAAATTCAATCAAGACCTAAAAATAAGGGATAAGAATCTTTCAAGAGAAATCTTTAGCAAAAACGGTTTTGCAATTTTTTTTTTCAAATTCAAAACAAATCTTTTTAGATCTGGCAGCCAACCGAAGCAAATTTCCAGAAAAGATTGATGTAGCTACTGTAGTTTTTGAGAACACCCTAGGCACCCTGTTTGCAAGGTTGTTTGGAAATGTGTCCCAAAGCAACTTTTCGAAAATCGTTTTCAAGAAGTGCTAAAAATGATACTTTCAAGATTGGCATATTAACAAGAGTCTAAAAGATAAAAACTAAATTAACCAAGACTCCTTGTAAGAATTAGTTGTCTTGTCAAGAGTGAATATGCTGCTCCAAAACACCTTGGTCACCTTGATTCCTTGGGTGATCTTGTGTAGCTGAATGTTCCTCAAGACTTAAACCATATGTGTTGTTTGCTGATCTTGTGTCACTGAAGCTCGGAACCTGTTCCTAAGACTTGTTCTCAACATTTAGCCACCAGGTTAATAAAATATCACAAACAGCGGTGTAGGAACAACGGTGTATTAGGCCCTGTTTGGAGAGCTTGTTTGGAACAACATTACTTAGACAAATATGTTACTCTTGGATTTGTTATCATCAAAACTAAATATAATCAACAAATTCCCCCTTTTTGATGATGACAAACCAAGTGACCATATTGACAAAATTAAAAAGCTTAACAACGTTTAATGCTGATAGGGATCCTCTAGGTGCTAGGTCATAGAGCACGTCATATGGTTTTATTCATATGGTCTTATTCCCCCTTTTGGCATCATTAAAAAGCATAAACAACAGTATGAATGCAAGAAAAGAAATATAGAGCATAAGGTGCAAGAAGCATCATTAAGGAGATATTGCATTAAAAACAGTACAATGCCAAAAACGAAGATGGGAGGAGACAAGAGAACAGCCTAGAGAATCAGGTTACAGGGGGTGGTCTCGTTTGCAGAGGAGGAATGCTGGGGGCAAGAGTGGAGAGAAGGGCAAGCAATTCCTCATGGCATTTGGCGGAGAGGGCTTGCTCCTCAGTAAGAGCAGCCTTGACAGCTGAGAGCTCATCCTTGAGGCGAGAATTGTCCTCAAAAACAACCTCAAGTTTGATGGAAGGTTGCCCAGAAACAGGTGGTCGACGACCTTGTTTGGAGACTGACCCTTCGCCAACCTCATAGCCACACCCGAGCAGAGTGTCAATCCCAATCGCATCAACGACTTGGGCCTCCACTCGCCGTGTGAGCACTATCCCAAGGTGCTCAAACACCCTTGTCAACAGAAACCCATATCCAAGATCATGGGCCCGGGTGGTGTTCGCAATTCGCCCTATGTGGCGAATCATGATTGCAGGGAGGTTGATTGGTTCCTCCCGATCCAGTAAGTCCACCAGGCATTGATCGAGGGCATCAGCTGAGTTTCGCTCTTGACCTCACGGAATTATGTTCTTGATAGTGAACATAAACAATAGTTGGTGCAGGGAGGTCATTTCACCCTTCTTAACAGAGAGGGGTGTTCTCAGGCCCTGTTTTTGACTGAGACGTTGGGACACCTCTAGGAGCCTGGCTGTTTCTAGGGCTGTTTTGTCTTCCCTCACATACACGTCAAAGCCTTGGGAGGGTACTCCCAAAATTTTCCCAAGTGTGGGCGCATCAACCTTAATGCGTTGCCCATTCACAAAACTAGTCACCACCCCTTCGGTGACACTGCAGTTGGCGTAAAACTCAGCCAACTCAGGCACAGAACACCCCAGCTGGGTGTTTGCAAACAAGTCGAGCCAGCCTTGAGCGCGCAACTTGGTCAGGAACACCCCCAGACCCTGTTCCTCGAAAAAGCTTACATTCACTACCTTCCCCCTGACGACATTGCGCTTAAGCAACTGCGCATGTTTGTCAGACATAGGAGAGGGAGTGAACTGCTTTGGGCGTTTGGGGGCAGGAACAGAGGTGGTAGCTTCTGGTAGGGGGGCTGTTCTGGGCTTTCGCTTGAGGGGTGTTTTTGCAGGAGTGGGCTTCACAGCAGGTTTAGTGGTTGATTTTGGAGGGGCTTGTTCTTCAGAGGACTCGGAGAACACCGGTGTCCCCTGTTTGAAGGTGGTGTTCTCAGAGTCAGAACTCGAGAACCCTTCGGTAGAAGAGGAGGAAATCTCCTCGATGACAGGAGCAGAGGGTTTGGAGATACGGTGAGAGGATTGAAAAGCTATTCTCGCAGATTTGCGAGAAGGCTTGGAGGATTGTGGAGAAGAGGGAGTTTGAGAGGGCTGAGACCTTGGTTGTGGCCTTGTTCTTGGCGTTCTGCTACGCCTGGCCACTATTTTCACCCTTTTCCTTTTCTCTCCAGTTTGAGCGACCGGAGTGGGGGTTTCAGCCTCAGAGAGAGAATCCTTCTCTAAACTCTCCTCTGATGTCTCATTCGACTTCCCTTGGAAGTCGACATTCAGATCCTCCACATACACACCTTCGACAGAGGCAGCCCCTGTTTCTGTCGCTGTGTCAGGAAACAACCCAGAAGAACAGGGCTCAAAATTAAACCCTTCAGGGGTTTCCAAGAGTTGGTCTTGAGACCCCGATAGTGTACCCTCTGACTCGACTTTAATGGGACAAGCAATTGTCCCTACAAGGAACACCAATTCTCTTCCACACTCGAAGGGAATATCATCCATCCCCGTTCCCACTGATTGTAGGGACAAGCTTTTCAGGAATTTGAAAGGCTTGTACAGGATTGGGCGAGGGGGAGCAGGGATTGAGGATGCAAGAACGAGGGCTTTTGATTGAGAGGAGTTGTTGGGAGCCATTGTTGCTAGAAGAGAGAGATTAGGGTTTAAGGTTTTTACAGGGTTTTCAGGTTTTGCTTGTGTGCGAGATGAACGGCAGAACTGAGAACAGGGCATATAAAGAGAGAGAGAGAGAGAGCACCCAAAATCTTTAGAAGATTTCTCGGTTTGCAACGGATGTGAGCATTAAAAGCTTATGCCTTGGGAAGGAAAGAAAACACATCGAGCAACCAAGGGGCGTACCTGTTCTCTTCGTTATGCCTGTTCTTTTCCGTCTGATCTTGATTGGACTTAATGGTATTAAGGCGGCTCCAGTACATCCCCTTATGCTGCACTAACTGGATGAGTAGAGACAAAATGCACGCAATTCGAGTGTATGCAATCACATCCGTTGTTAATAAGATTTGCAAACAGGGGGAGAGAACAGGGTGTTAAAGGTTGATCTTACCAAACCCAGTTCATGTTCTGGAAACAGGTATCTCAGGGTGTTCTCACCAACCCTAGTTCCAGTCTATTTCTCTCAAATTGATCTCTAGCTAGTGCCTTAGTGAATATATCAGCAATTTGATTTTCCGTTGTGCAAAAATTCATAGAATTAAACCCTTTTCAACATTATCTCTCAAGAAATGATGTCGAATGTCAATATGCTTTGTTCTTTTATGTTGACATGGATTTTTGGCAATGTTAATTGCACTTGTGTTATCACAAAAAATAGGAATGCATCCAATGTCAACACAAAAGTCCTTAAGCTGTTGCCTTATCCACAACAGTTGAGCACAACATGAAGCTGCTGCAACATATTCAGCTTCTGCTGTGGACATGGCAACAGAATGTTGCTTCTTGGTAGCCCAAGATACCAAACAAGGTCCAAGAAAGTGAGCCATACCTGAGGTACTCTTTCTATCAACTAGGAATCCAGCATAGTCAGCATCAGCATATCCAACAAGATCAAAATTGCAACCTCTAGGATACCATAAGGCTAAATTGGGTGTATGTTTCAAATATCTTAGTATCCGTTTCACAACCTTAAGATGAGTTTCCTTAGGATTAGACTGAAAACGGGCACATAAACCAACACTAAAAACAATATCTAGTCTACTAGCGGTTAGGTATAGGAGTGACCCAATCATGCCCCTATAGAGTTTCTCCTCAACTGAGGGACTCCCATCATCCATAACCAACCTGGTTGAAGGAGAAATAGGAGTGTCTACGGGTTTGGCCAACTCCATCCCAAAACGCTTAAGTAGCTCCTTGATATACTTTTGTTGATGGATCATGGTGCCGTTTGGAGTTTGCTTGATTTGTAAGCCTAAGAAAAAGTTAAGCTCACCCATCATGCTCATCTCAAACTCACTCCTCATCATATTTGAAAATTCATTGCATAAATCATGATGAGTTGCACCAAATATAATGTCATCAACATATATTTGGACAATTAATAAATGTTCCCCCTTAGATTTTAGAAACAAGGTATTGTCTACCTTGCCTCTTCTAAAATCATTTTCAATTAAAAAACTTGACAACCGTTCGTACCAAGCTCTAGGAGCTTGTTTTAGGCCATAAAGAGCTTTGTCAAGTTTGAAAACATGGTTAGGAAATTCACTGTTTTCAAAACCAGGGGGTTGTTTGACATACACCTCTTCTTTAAGGTATCCGTTGAGGAATGCACTTTTCACGTCCATTTGATATAGCTTGATTTCCATATGAGCTGCAAAGGCTATTAAGATTCGAATAGCCTCAATTCTAGCAACTGGTGCAAAGGTTTCTTCATAATCGATCCCTTCTTCTTGATTATACCCTTGAACAACCAGCCGTGCCTTATTCCTAGTGACTGTTCCTGACTCATCCAGTTTGTTTCAGAACACCCACTTGGTTCCAATGATTGTTCTCTCTGCAGGTTTAGGCACAAGGTGCCATACTTTGTTTCTTTCAAATTGATGGAGCTCTTCTTGCATTGCCGTGACCCAATCTGAATCTGCAAGAGCTTCATTCACACTCTTTGGCTCAATATTAGAGAGAAAAGCATAGAAAGCACAGAAATTCTTAAGCTTAGACCTAGTTTGCACTCCACTGTTAATATCAGACAGAATTTGATCAAGAAGGTGCGAACTATGGTACTTCCATGGTCGTGGAGTAAGAGGATCCACAGACCCATGCTCTACTCTAGTCGTAATATCAAGCTTACGATCATCTCCTGAGCCTGTTTCTGCACCTGTTTGTAAGCCTGTTCCTGAAGAATATGGTCCCGAACAGGGTTCAACGGTGTTTCCCCCTGTTTGGTGTTCACCTTGCCTGCTGTTCTGAGGAACACCTTCAGGAGTTGTTTTCTCCATGGTGTTCTTACCTCGTTTATCTTGGAGCAACACTTCTTTTCGAACAAGACCTAATTCAAGTTCATCTTCCTGTGCATCATTCTCACTCAACAAGTTAGATTCATTAAAAAGCACATGCACACTTTCCTCAACACACAAGGTCCTTTTGTTAAAGACTTTGTATGCCTTGCTGTGAGAAGAATAGCCAAGAAATATTGCGTCATCACTCCCAGGGTCAAACTTTCCTAAGGCATCCTTCCCATTATTATGCACAAAACACCTACAACCAAATGTTCTTAGGTGCGTAATATTGGGTTTTCTGCCCTTGAAAAGTTCATAAGGAGTTTTGTTCAAAATGGGTCTGATCATGCATCTATTTATAATGTAACATGAGGTGTTCAATGCTTCTGCCCAGAAATACCTAGGAAGACCACTAGCAATAAGCATTGTTCTGGTCATGTCTTCCAGGGTGCGATTTTTGCGCTCAACCACCCCATTTTGTTGGGGTGTTCTTGGAGCTGAGAAGTTATGATCAACACCATGTTCATTACAATAGTTGATAAAACTTGCATTTTCAAACTCAGTTCCATGATCAGATCTCAAGCTAATTAAGGAGTGTCCTACTCTCTTTTCAACCTTTTTGAGAAAGGCAATAAAATTCTCAAAGGTTTCATCTTTGGATGCCAAAAACAAGGTCCAAGTAAATCGAGAGTAATCATCCACTACAACAAGCACATACTTTTTCCCACCTCTACTAGTTATCCTCATGGGACCACACAAATCAATGTGTAATAATTCTAGAGGTCGGGTAGTGCTTACACATTTTTTCGATTTAAAAGAAGATCTGACTTGTTTGCCTTTTGCACAAGCTTCACATACCTTGTCATCATTAAATTTGATGGAAGGTAGTCCAATAACCAGGTCTTTTGAAACAAGTTTGTTTAAAAGAGTAAGGCTTGCATGACCTAGTCTCTTGTGCCAGAGCATTATGTCATCCTTCAGAGCACTCAAACAAGTCAGGTTGTTTTGGGGAAGAGTGGAAATACATACTTTGTAAACATTTTTGTGTCGCTTCCCCCTCAATACGACATCTCCTGTGTTGACATTGACAACCAAGCAATGTGTTCGTGAGAACACCACTAGGTTGTTCTTGTCACACAGTTGGGACACACTTAGTAAATTATGCTTTAAACCATCAACTAAGTGCACATTATCAATTGAGTGGGAGAGAGTTTTACCAATGCTACCTACACCGACAATTGTCCCAGACTTGCCGTTGCCAAAAGCCACGCTCCCACCGGTTGAAGCTGTAAGTGAGAGAAAGTTTGATTTTTCTCCAGTCATATGCCGCGAACACCCACTATCAACATACCACAGCTGCCTGTTTTCAAGGTTGTTTTCTGATCTGTTTGACAGGGTGTTTCTTACCCTGTTTGCTGGGTTGTTTGTGGGGTTGTTCTCTCTCACTTCAGCCTGCAAAACAAATCACAGGTTAGTTTTGGGAACCCAGATCCACTTGGGTCCCATTCTTTTAGACAAGTAAAGCTCATCTTTTCTAATCCAGATTTGTTTCACATATCTTTCATTTTTTTCAATGACATACCTTCTTAGAGGACATGAATATCGATAGTGACCAGTTTTACCACAATGAAAGCAAACAATGTTTTCAGGTAATCCCACATACTTTCTATGAATTGGGTAAACTGTTCGTTTAGACTTATATCCAAGTCCTTTTTTGTTTCGACTGTGGTGAGTGTTTAAACAATCAAGGGCTTGTGAGGACTTGTTTCAGCGCTTGGTTGTGATAAGCTCGGTTTCCAATTTTTCTATATTAGCATGCAAACCCTTGTTCTCCCTGAGCAAGGACTCAACCATTCCTTCCACCTCAAAGAGTTTTTCCTCCATTCGAGAATAATCTCCTTCTTTTATAAAGAGGTTTTCTTTGAGCGTATTAATATTTTCATGTAAGCCCAGTTTTTCATTTTTAAGGATCTCATTTTCTAGTTCTAGGTCTCGGACATCTCGTTTCAATTCAGCACAAGTATCCATCAAGGTATACAAAGTTCTTCGAGAGTTGCTTTATTGAGACCACGTACCTTGTTCTTGAGATCAGTAAGACTGTTTGTTGATTCATCATCTGAATCCGTGTCACTTTGTGCCATGAGAGCTACAGCACCTTCATCAGTTTCAGACTCACCTTCATCCTCAGAGGAATCTCCCCAGGCAGCAAGCATAGCCTTCGAGAATCGTCTCCCAGAACTGCTTGCAGCTTGTTTTCTACCTTGTTTCCTAGGGTGTTCTTGCTCTTGCTCTTCTTGAAGTAGTGAACAGTTCTTCACCATGTGATCTGGTTTGCCACACTTGAAACACCCTGTGAACTGTTCTTGGGGGGTGTTTCTGGACTTACTAAAGTCTTTTCTTTTGCTGTTTTCTTCGACCTTTTTGAAGAATTTCTTGAACTTTCTTGTCATTAAGGTCATCTCTTCATCCTCAAGGTCAGAGTCATCATCCTCTTTTGCTTTCAAGGCAAGCCCACGATCCTTCTTCTGCTCCTCTTTTTATTGTGAGTTCTTTCTAAGTTCATAGGTTTGAAGATTGCCAATCAACTCGTCGAGGGTGATCTTGTTCATGTCTTTAGCTTCTTGGATGGCTGTCACCTTCACTTCCCAAGACCGAGGCACAATCCTTAGAATCTTCCTCACCGGCTCTTCTGTGGTGAAGGATTTTCCCAGGGATTTTAGCTCGTTTGTTATGTGGGTGAAGCGTGTGTACATATCCATCACGTTCTCACGATCACCCATATCAAACAACTCATATTACCTCATAAGTAGCTCAATACGTGATTGTTTGACTTGACTTGTTCCTTCATGAGCTACTTGGAGGGCATTCCATATCTCCTGAGCTGACTCACACTCCGAGATACGTGTATATTCATCTGGACCTAGGCCAAAATATAATAGCTTCTTGGCCTTGGCATTCTTTTCCATTTTCTTATAGTCTTCACCATCAAACTCTATGGGTTCCTTGGGAACCTTCTTACCATCTTCAAGCACCTTGGTGGGAACAAGGGGCCCGTTCTTGATGAGCATCCATAATTCATAATCTTCTGCCTGAATATAGTTCTCCATCCTATTCTTCCACCAACTATAATGTTGGCCGTTGAAATAGGGTGGACGAGTAATGGATTGCTCTTCAAGGATTCCTTGTGGTGTACTCATCTTCAGAATCTCTCAAGGTGTTAGCCCTTTTGAGAGAACCCGTTCTGATACCACTTGTTGAATTCCAAGAGTACACAACCACAAGAGGGGGGGTGAATTGTGGTGGTCGATTTTCGCCTAATAACTGACAAACAACCGTAGCACTTGATTGCAGAGATTGTTTGTAAATCACAAACAACCTTACGCCTTGTTTGTAGCGGTTGTTCTCAATTGATTCAGTAGCGAAATTCAAAGTAATAAATGCGGAAATAAAGCACACACAATTTTTACGTGGAAAACACCTCTAGCCCAACTGAGGTGTGAAAAACCACGACTTACCTCGTGTAGGATTTAACCACTTCACTAACGGGCTGAAAACGTTACAAAAGCAACACTCCTTGTTACAACTTGTAACCCACGTAACCTTCTTCCCTAAGATAGGTTACACCACGTCCAATCTCACCAGATAGGACACGTCCAAAGTCCACACGACTGAGGACACACTCACTCACTTTCTGTTCTGAGAACAGGAGTAGAAAACACCTTACTGGGGTGCTTCTGACTTAAGCAGATGTAAGGTACAATGAAGCCCTATTATGCCAAGAAATTGAAAGCTCAGTTAAGCACAATCTTCTCACGGTTTTTCTCTTTGAAATTTAGCTCTAAAAATCTCTTACTTCTTTGTAAAAACCGGATTGTCAAATGGAAGAGAGAATTTCAATATTTAAACGCACAACCCAACGGCTATTCTTTTCAAAAGATAGGGAAAATCTTCTATTTTTAGTCGCTTTGAAGATTCACCAAAGATTTCCAACGGCTAAGAGAGGAGAGAAGATTTTCTTAAAATATCTTGGCCGAGTAATCTAGCTTGAAAAGGATAAAATCTTGATTTATCCCAAATTCAATCAAGACCTAAAAATAAGGGATAAGAATCTTTCAAGACAAATCTTTAGCAAAAACGGTTTTGCAATTTTTTTTTTTCAAATTCAAAACAAATCTTTTTAGATCTGGCAGCCAACCGAAGCAAATTTCCAGATAAGACTGATGTAGCTGCTGTAGTTTTTGAGAACACCCTAGGCACCCTGTTTGCAGGGTTGTTTGGAAATGGTGTCCTAAAGCAACTTTTCGAAAACCGTTTTCAAGAAGTGCTAAAAATGATACTTTCAAGATTGGCATATTAACAAGAGTCTAAAAGATAAAAACTAAATTAACCAAGACTCCTTGTAAGAATTAGTTGTCTTGTCAAGAGTGAATATGCTGCTCCAAAACACCTTGGTCACCTTGATTCCTTGGGTGATCTTGTGTAGCTAAATGTTCCTCAAGACTTAAACCATATGTGTTGTTTGCTGATCTTGTGTCACTGAAGCTCGGAACCTGTTCCTAAGACTTGTTCTCAACATTTAGCCACCAGGTTAATAAAATATCACAAACAGCGGTGTAGGAACAACGGTGTATTAGGCCCTGTTTGGAGAGCTTGTTTGGAACAACATTACTTAGACAAATATGTTACCCTTGGATTTGTTATCATCAAAACTAAATATAATCAACAAGCTCGAATTACATTGTTGGGGGTGATTCTATATCTAAGAGTGGCATTGGTCTCCATTTATCCCATTCTATCTATCCCGACTTCTCTGAAATCCAATTTCAATTTGCATTCTATTGTGGATTTGCTTGCAATCAGTTTTGAGTGTGAGTTAATCCTTAGTGGAATACATCACAGAGGATACTATAAGTTAGGAGTTAGCATACTTATTTACAGAGAGCATAATTTGTGAACCTAACACTTAAAGAGCACTAATCTGTGCACCTAATGCCTTGAAAGAAAAGCCTTCACTTGTTATGAGTTCAAAGTTTCTTCATTTTGAATTACTATGCTTTGAATCATTTACAAAAGTACGAAGACTCTTTGAGAAAAAGACTTTAAGTCATTCAAAAATGACCTTCTCGATTGAACAACTCTATAGTGATTTAGTCGTTTTAAAGTAAGGTTTTAAGGCCCTTTTTAAGCGTCACTATCAGTTGAAGGGAACTAGGTTAGTGATTTAGATGAGGTCATTTTTTAGAGCATTTAACTAAGGCCAGAAGGGGTCATTTTCTCATTCATGGATGCTATTAAGGAGCTATAGGGTGCGAATAGACATTCATGCCTAATATGTTAATATTAAGCAAATTCTATGTAACTATTACAATAAGTATTGTATGCAACTATTTTCATTTTTCGAGATATGAATTATCCACTGACTGTGTGGTAGCCCACCCCTCTCTTTCTCCCCCTTTCCCAAGTTCTAACTAAGAAGGTGTAATAATCGAGAAATTTTAGTTAACAGCTAACTACTTGGGCTAGTAACTCTAGTAGTTATATTTATTACATTAGATATATTAGGCCAATATCGTGT
Organism: Carnegiea gigantea; assembly: GCA_029747015.1. NCBI lineage: Eukaryota > Viridiplantae > Streptophyta > Magnoliopsida > Caryophyllales > Cactaceae > Carnegiea > Carnegiea gigantea. Next base: position 49,189 of record JAKOGI010002643.1, on the reverse strand, counting down.
GTTAATTAAGTGTATGACGTTATGTGAAGTAGTTTTAAAAATTTTATCGATTATTAGATGGTTGTGTGAATTAGAAAAATGGTTTAGAATTAGGTCGATGCAAGATTAGCAAGATTAGATGGAACTATTTAATGTGGAAACCAATTATGCTTGGTTTATTTAGACTTAAAACCTAATTAGCTAAGTGCACAAAAAGAGAGGGGACGAAGTGTTGAGAAAGGGGCAAAAACCCCAAAATCTCATTGCTTTTATGCACTCCATGAGCCAAACCCATACCACCACCCTTCCACTAAGAGAGAGAGAGAGAGAGAGAGAGATAGAGAGAGAGAGAGAGAGTGAGAGAGGGGGAGAGAGAGGGGGGTGCCACTGTGATAGCTGCACATCGGCAACTAGTGGTCCTGATCACACTCTACTACCCCCCATTTCACGCAGTAGCAACGACAGGGAAGAGGAGAAGAACAAGTCAGAATGATGGCAGCAAAGGAGAGAATAGGGGGATCGAGATAGATGAAGAATGAGCCAGATATGAACAAGGAGGAGAAAAAGTCGAAACCTAGACCCAAAATCATTGAATTGGCCATAAGCTGGGTGCAAAAGCATGGAATTCAGGTGGGTGGTCTTCAATCTATAAAATTAGTAATTAAATTTAAAATTTTGGTTTATCCATTGAAGATTTTTGTGAAATTGTTGAAGTTGGACTAATCCAATTTGAGGATTTTGGGCAAGAAGAATTGATAGAATTGGATGAGGTTATTAGGTTGATTTGAGGTGATTTTAATGTGAATTTGGGGCTGTGATGAGAGAGACAGTGGAATCGACATATTAGGGTGACTCATTATTAAACACTTATTGTTCTAACCTTTTGCTCATATGCAGGCTGTGTTGGATGTTATAGTGTACAACTAACTCTTGTCTAATGGTCTACGTATGTGTTCATGCGATGTCAGGATGGGAGGGATGGCAATTGGTCAGTTCAACAGCTGGTCGAATGTTGGACTGTGAATAGGGCAGCAGCTTAGACTGGCTATGTCCTATCCATTTCATGCTCAGTTAAAACTGGTACACATGTTGTACTTATGCCAGATTTAAACCTATCTATGACCATTAACGTAAAAGGGAATGCCCTTGCTAAATAATTTACAACTACGAAGCTGGAGTGGTCATAAACCTATCATTTAGCTAATCATGTTCGAGTCTCTGTAATAGTCGGGATTCTTAATCCAGGGCTAACTGTTTGGGTTAATGTTTTCATTAACTAAGCTCGATTTAATTTACCATGTTAGCTTAATTCTTTGCGCCCTGTAACACCCGCATACTTTATATTCCATTAAGTTGTTCGTAATGCCTTTTTGCGCTATGAAAACGGCATTTTATTAACGATATGAGCTAAAATTATTTTTTAAGTGCCTATGTGAGCATTAATTTTATTAAAAAGGATGTTATTGTCACTATTGTTATTATTACTATTAATATTATTACTACCTTTGAAAATCTTTCGATGATTTTTAATAAAAATTATTAACGGTTATTAACGAGTACTAAATCGATTAGGAACCCCAGTAAGATTAGGTTGTCAACCTTGGAGGAAGTTCAATGGTTATTAAATCAAAGCTTGTAATATTTGGGAACGAATAGTTGGTGAAAGATTATATTGTAGAATTGGGATTAGAGTTCGAGTTACGAATTAGATTAGCGGTATCAAGTATTGATCAGTTTGGACCAAAAATAAATGAAAGAGAGTAGGGAGGGGTAGACTAGTAATTTGCACGTGTCCCTCGTTTCTTCCCCACCTGCCTGCGACCCCGCAGAACCTGATAGCCTCTCTGTCTCTCCTCTTCTCTCTGGTCTTCATGTTCCTCCTCTCATCTCCTCCATACACGCACCCCTCAAGCTCGAATTTGTAGAGAATTTTCGCCACCAAGCCTACCAAAGCTACCCATTCGACCTCCCTCACAAACTAGCCACCATTTGCTACTGAAATTGAGCAGAACTGAGAAGAACCCACCACGTTATCGGTGGATTGGGGTGCCAAATCGGAGCTTGAACACATGCCCAGGTATGGCCACTCAATTTCACTCTTAGTTACTTCAATTTTCTATAAATTAGGGTAAAAATCGCTGCTTTCAAACACTCAATTTAACCTCAAATTAGTAAGTGAGTTTGGGTCTATTTTAGGGTTCAAATTTTTGGGAATTTGGGTGGGATTTGGGTCCTGTATGAGCATGGGTGAGCTAGAGCCGAAAGTTGGAGTAGTTCGAGCCCTAAAGTCTAGCCAGTCAGCCTTCGAACGAACACTTAGCTCAGATTCGAGGTGAGGGTTCCTTTCCTCTGAAATTACTATTAATTTCAATGATTTTAACTAAATTAGTTATCGCATGTTGATTTGAGGTTAGGAATCTGTTTGGGTGAACTTAGAATTGAAATCGAGGAAATTACGAACATGATGTTAATTGTGGATTAATTGCATGTTCAACTGCCGTTGGATTATTAATGGTTAGATAGTTTGGAGATTCGTAAAATTATGAACGGTTTGATTATCACCTTAATGTTGTCGCTTCATCAGTTTGCTAGCCTTGAATCATGTTTTGAAGTTTAAAGATGCGAATCAGGCAAATTAAGGCATTAGTAAAGTATGTTGGTTTCTGTTTAGAAGCTATCACTAAATCAATACAGCTGCATTTAATTTCTATATTGGGCTATTGATGAGAATGCTATGCTTATATATAATGGTTTTCTGAATTATTGGTTTGTTTATGTAATGCCCCAAATATACCTGATTCATTGCCTGCATTCACCTACTTATATTTACCCACTTAAGGTTATCAATAAGATATAATAACTCAATGAACGGGGCGTTACCGCCGTCCATAAAGGACAAGGCTTCCCTTATACATAAAAACTTGCCATAAACCAAATGTTACCCTATAAAGGGGCATTCACCATCATAATCACTCAAACCATTTAGTTATATACAGAAATGGATCTACATCCTAAGGGTTACACCAACATACATAACTTGGTCCAAAAATACAGTTGTAGCACCAAAATACATAATTTAGTTCGAATATACAGTTGAAACTCCAAAATACATCACAATATGCTAAGATAGCATCTTAGCTCTCCCACATCGCCAATCACATGGAAGGTCCTGCCTCATTTATCACCTTCGGTCTCCCTGTCTGCCTGAGAGCGGTTCACTAAACACTTTCCTAAAACAAAACATAAAAACATTTCGAATTGTGAGCTAAAGCTCAGTACATGCATCCCTGTACTGATAAAAATTCACTGAAAAGTTATTTGGGCCTGCTTGCAATTCATTTTGATTAAAAACAGGGAATGAGATGCATATAAAATTGCATTACCAATTATTATCTGTTAGTGCACCCTTTAGTAACTGTTATGATCTGTGAATAGGTGTACACCTGCCAAGCCGACTGAGGGGCCTGGCCTGAATCCGCGCGGGTAACTGGAGGGCAATGCCCTATAACTGATAACTGATAGGGTCACTAATTATGTGACAAAGTACTGATTAAAATGATTCATTGATGTAATCACCAAAATATTATGATTTCGATAAATATGTGCTAATTACTAAAGATACAGGCAATGAACGTACCTGAAAGTTTTAAATGCTAGTTCACAGAGGAATGAGATGCACTAAAGTGAAGAAAATGAAAGCTTAGGCCTTGATTCTCTTCAAAATATCATTATAGGAACAGGAGGTCAGAAAGGATCTTGTTCTTATAATGGATAACTTTACATAAAACTGGCTTATGAAGTAAAGAGGGTACGGAAGGAATAATCCACAACTTATACTCCCAACCTCAAAATGAGACATAAGACCCTAATATAAATAGCTTAGGGAGGCCTCTAAAACTTTTATTAAGGATGCGAAACATGATTCCCATGATAGGGTTACTAAAATGAGGCTAGAACATCAACATGTCAGTTTTGAGTCCATTCTGCACAGGTTCAGTGAAATGACCATAACTTTCTCCACAGACTTGGATTAATGCGATTCAAGAGCCATTTTAAAGCTAACACACTGACCTATCTACCCACCAAAAATCATAATTTTTGATGAGCCAATCATTACCAGTTTCATTCCAAAATTTGTCCTATTTTTCTGGAAATTCCAGCATCACTGCTTTAGTTTGTTCCTTCACTTTGCACACCAATCCTCAACTTAAACTCTTTCTAAAGAGCATGTAAACACACTTTGGTACATCCCAACATCATACAAAAACACCAAACATAATTTCACTTGATATTCATATCAAATAAAGCTCCTTTTCTAGTCACATGTACACACACAACTCAAATTTAACATTAGTTGGTCTAAATCATGCATTTTGGACAAAACCCTAACTTTGGGTCAACTTGAACTCACTCCCATCTTTTCCAAACACCATAAACACCATTACAAACTTCAATATATTAAGAGATGAGCAAAAACAAGGATAAAACAATCACTAAACAACACTTGAACAAGGAGCTTGCATGACCAAGATGAAACCCTAACCCTGGCCTCATCCAATTTCACTCCAACATAATCCATCAATGAGATGATTCTTAAGACCATAAAAACAGCATAATCCATCACTAAAACAACCAAAATAATAAACAAAAACCAACAAGATCAAGAATCAAAAACAAATTTAGCGTAGGAGGTGAAAAGAATACTCACTTTGTGCTTAAAGAGAAGTAGAAATGATGCTTGGTGCTTGAAGGAGTGAGAGGGATGGTTGGGGTGGTGAGGGGTGGTTGTTTGGTGATTGTTGGTGGCTAAAATGGTGATGATGCTGATGCTGCTAGTGCTGGCCGTGACTAGAGAGAAGGAGGAGAGAATGTGGAGAGAGAAAGTGTCTTGAAATGCTTGGTGTTAAATGAATATTTTGCAAACTTATACTTGGCTTTTACTTAGCTGAAAATGAAAGTAGAAAAGCCACTTTTTCTAAGCTTAATTAAGGCTTAATTAAGAGAGTTTAGCTAAACAAATGAGGGTCAAGTCTTGTTGGGTCGAAACCGGCCTTAAACGGGCTCAGGTTTAGAAAAAGAACTGAAACCGAGTGCGCTTGCGAATTTTTTTTTCCCCCCAAAACTCAAGATTAGATGGTTGTGGTGCCATGAAAAAGAATTAAATCGTTAAATTCATAAATATCGAGGCCTAAATTGATCTCCAAAATTGGACTAGAACAAAACCCCGAATTGCAAAGTAAGGGCTCATTTAGAAATATCCAATTAAATGTCCATTTGGGATAATAAAAGAAATGATGTAAACGAAATGAAATTAATCACATGGATTAATAAAATGAAATTAATAAACATATTTTGGGGTCGGACTATTACAGTTTATGACAATAATTAACCGGGTTGGAAATTGGATGGCTCGAGGTGGAACTATTGAGTGGTTTGAGGTTCTTGTGGTCGTTGTTGTGTGAGGACGGAGTTTGGGTTGTGAATCACCGCAATCGTGTGGACTACAAGGCCATGTGTGACTCATTGAGTTGATTTTGCCGAGTTGTGTTATGAAGTGTATGAATGTGCTATATGTAAACTCCTCTCCCCTCAATGTGTTATGTGACTAATTCTTGAAACTTAAGACGTCTTTAAAACGAAGGGTTATTTAGAAAGCTTATTTTTATGATTTCGAACGCTTTTAAGTGCCTACCAATTGCCTGTTAGTTGATTAAGATGTTTGTGGCCTAAAAGAGATCCTAAATCATCGAACTACTCAGTTAATGACTCAACTAAATAGCCAATAGGTTTAAGAAGTTTAAAAGTGAACTAAAAGTGAATTTGAAAATGTTTAAGGCATTGGTTTGTTTATAACTTCTCCTTGTGTTTAAAAGAATTTAAACGACCTAGAAAACAACACCTTAAGGTGCTAATTATGAAGTTTAGCTAATTATATACTAGTTGCTTGCTTAGGTCTCTATTGAGTTTCACGTTACGAGCATGTAAAACCATTATGTTTTAAGAAGCATTCACGTTAAAAGTTTACGAAGAAAACTTGTTTACCTTATAAACGAGCCAAATACCTTAAGGTTTCGAATAATAACAAGTTTGGAACCTTTCAAGTCTTCAGTTTATTATTACACCCTCCTTTGAGTTTTAAAAACGGATTAAAACGAGTTATAAAAATGACAACCGAGGATTTTATTACAAACTTAGTTTGAGTTAAACGCTAACTAAGCACCTTAAGTGCCAAATGGGTTTCGTTTTATAAATTAACAAACGTATTACATTATTGAGAAACTTTTCAGTTGGAAACAAAGTCGTTTTATGATTTAGCAAGAAGCTTTTAAGTTAAAAACGAAATCGTTTGACGATTTAGCAAACTTATTACATTTACAAGAAGTATTTAAATTAGAAACTAAGTCGTTTTACGATTTAGTAAATGTATTATGTTTATAAGAAGCTTTTAAGTTAGAAACAAAATCTTTTTACGAACTAACAAATGTATTACGTTATTAAGAAGCTTTTAAGTTAAAAACGAAGTTGTTTTATAAACTAGCAATCGTTTTACATTTATAAGAAGCTTTTAAGTTAAACACGAAGTGGTCATATGATTTAGCAAACTTATTACATTTATAAGAGGCATTTAAGTTGAAAACGGAGTCGTTTTACGATTTAGCAAACTTATTACATTTATACGAAGATGAAGTCGTTTTACGAATTAGTAAACGTACTACGTTTATAAGAAACTTTTAAGTCAAAAGTAAAGTCGTTTTACGAGTTAGTAAATGTATTACGTTTATAAGAAGTTTTTAAATTAAAAATGAAGTGAACAATAAGCATTTAGAAAAGTTATGATCATCTTGTAAAAAGGTAAGTTTTCAGTATAGTAAGCAACTGAAGAGGAGAAATGAAATACGTTTTTAAAAGCTAAGAAAGTGCTAGGCAATTGGCCAGGGTTAGGAACTGGACTCAAGATATAAATTATCTTAGTGTGAGCTGTTGCTAGAAACTGGTCACAAAGATGGCGTGAGTTATTTCCCCCTAAAGAAATATTAGGAGCTGGACTTAAGATATGAATTATTTTGGTGTGAGTTGTTCCTGGGAATTGAACTCAAGATATGAATTATTTTGGTGTGAGCGATTCCCTAGATAAGTTATGATGTGTGACACGTAAGAAAACCTTGAGGGGGACTCGACTCAAGATATGATTATCTTGGTGTGAGCTGTTGCCCCACAGAGGAGAATATCGAAGTTAGAGTTTATCTACTGAGACGTGTTTTGGCCAAAAGTTAAGTACGTATACCCTGGGATAATATGATTTGTAAGCGACAATCTCACTTAGGGGCAGTGTAAACCTCCCCTAGCCAGCACAATAATATGTTTTTATGCTATGAGTAAGTTTCTAACAAGTAAGAAAAGAGGTTGGGATTTTGCCATTTTAAGTATTTCAGAAAAGAAAGATTTAAAAGGGCCATTACGAGGCCATATTGAATAAGATTTGAAAAGCTTATGAAGGTCATTAGAGGACCATTACGAAAGACGTTCTTTTAAAGAATACGAGCCTCAAGAGGCTGAGTAAAGTGTTTTGGGAAAAGAAAGAAAGCTTTCAAATGTGCACCTTATGCTCATTTTTATGAAAGAATTTCGAAGTATAGTCAAATGAAGTTTCAAATGTTGCATTGTTCGTGCAAGCTTTTCAATGTGCATATTCTATGAAAGCATGTTTCTTGCCAAGTCTTTCTTACCAGTTTAGATGTTTCAAGAACTTTTAGAAAGAATTATAAGCTTTAAAGGAGTTGGTGTGAATTATAAACCATTCTTGGTATTTATCGAGAGTCACTATGGTTTCATAAGTAATTTTGAAAGCGTTTATATTCAATCCTTGTTGCCTACTTGTTTATGTGTCTGAATGCCTGCTAGTAGGGAAGTTTGGTCATTAAGGGCCTAGGATTGAGTTGAGTGGTTGGAATGAAGTTTAAGGATGGTAATCATTCCTTGGGGACTATGATTGCCTAATATGATAGTAAAGTATGAATGCTTGACATGCGGCTATTATTAGTATTATCGCCTGTAACTGTTTTGGGTTTTTAAGGAGTAGAGGAATTCTCACTTAGTGTGTAATTGCTCATCCCTTTATTATTCTCCCTTTTCTAGGTTCAATTTGAGCAGTTATAAGAGATCCTTTGAAGTTATTTGTTGCCGACACCTCAGAAGTCTCTGCTAGCTTTGCAAATGTCTGATGCCTACCACATTGTAAATTTTTAAGTTCATTGTTGTATGTGAAATCATGTAGCCGGCTCTGTACCTGTATATGCATCATTCTGATCCTTGTTTTAGTTGTTTGAACATTAGTAATCCGGGCGAGTAGCCCGAGGCAATGAACTTGAGTCATTTTAGCATATGTTACACCTTATTACCAGTCTATAGGTACGCTTAGCTGAGCTAAGACCCTAAAATGTTGCTAAAATAGGGAAAACTCTGGCAGTTTTAATTTAGAAAGACTATCTAAATGCTAATCCAAACCCTTGATCATCAAGAGCTTTAAGGATTTCCCTCTAGGATGTTCTGGCGGTGTGACTCTCCCTACGTTGGGGGCATTACATTAGGTGGTATCAGAGCCATAGGTTTGCATTATGTATTTAGATAGCATAATAGGCGTGTGCTATGTGAAGATACGTGACTTATGTGCTTATATGGTCTGTCTTGCTTGGTATTATGTATATTAACAAGTGTCTAACTTATAATATGTATATATATGCCAGTTCTTCCCTTACTATCATAGTGGTAGTGTAGGATGGTTTTGCACATCGTCGATCACATTTACCTACCTTTTTGGTTGGTTGCATGGAATACGGTTATATTCTGGCATATAATGGATGATAGGGAAGAAGTTGAGGAGGGAGACTTAAATTTCTATGAAGTAGTTTGGTCTCATTACAAGAAGAACAACTACAGAAGTAGTGAATCTTATGAGTAGACTTATGGAATTCTAGAGGGATAGAAAAAAACAAAAAAGAAAGGGGATTTGTATATGGTGTTCATTTATATTGAGAAGGCTTGTGATAGCGTGCGTTGGAATTGTTGAAGAAAGAATTATTTACCATTTTATTGTGTTGGGGTTATTAAAGATATGTATGACAGAGCGGAGACTAAGGACTAGGATGCTAGGAAGAGACCTAATGGACTTCCTTATTAATATTAGGTTATAATCGAGGATTGGCTTTAAGCCCTTCTACAATCATCTCGAATGAGTTCATAAATGACATGTAGGATGACTTACCATGGTGAATGTTGTTTGCTGCCTATATTGTCTTAATAGAGAGACACTCGAAGGAACTTATCAATACGTTAGAAAAGTAGAGATGTATTTTGGAGTCTAAAGGTTTGAGATTGAGTACAAAAAATGTAAGTCAACTGAAAGGAATGGAGAGGCACGGGAGGAAGTCACCATTGATGTGATGATACCAAAAATTAAGAAGTTTAAATACTTGGGTTGATCATGCAAGGCAACAAAGATATCGATGAGGACATTGGCTTCGTGATATGAGGCTGGGATGACAAAAATGAAGGCATACATTTAGAGTGTTGTGTTATAAGAAGATCCCAGGTTATAGGAGAGATGAGCAGAATTTGATCGAGGTGTAGTTATGTAAGATTGGACAAGATTAGTAATAAAGTTTTTAAAGGAAAAGTATGAGTGACACCTAAAGAGCATAAGATGAGGGAAGTAAGGCTTAGACGGTTGGTCATATCAAGAGAACGGATACAGTTGCACTTGCAAAGGCGTGGGAGCATTACCCTTCTGGCCTATAAGTGGGATAGAGGAAGGCCAAGGAAGCCTACCCCTATTAGCCCTAGAGCAGTTGCATGTTAGCCCCTAGTTGAAATTAGAACTAAGTGATCCTTTGTGTAATTATGTGACAGATGCATCCTCGACGTGAACTCATACCAGAACCAACTGCCATGAAGATGATATGTTAGTTTAATAAGCTTAAGCCTCCCAAGTTCAAAGGTGGAACTGACCCTATGGTATATGAGGAGTGGCTTCGGAGAATGAAAAACTTATTTGAAATCGTAGAGTGCCCTGGGGATTTAAAGTGCACCTGGCCACCTATCAATTCGAAAAAGAAGCTGAATTCCAGTTGGGAACAGTAAAACCTAGGGTTGGTGAACCTATGTTAACCTGGAACCAACTGAACGCCTTCATGGACGCTCAATATTACTCTTATGACATAAGAAGAGTTAAACAACAGGAGTTCTTATGCTTGAAGCAAGGAGAAATGAGCGTAATGGAATATGCGATGAAGTTAACGAGCTAAGCCGCTTTGCACTGAACCAAGTGGCCACCGAAGAAATGAGGATGGACCACTTTGAACAAGGACTAAAAGGAGAAATAAAGCAGATAATAGCGAGGCATGCCTATATAATAGCGGGGTATGCCTATGCCAACTTTCAAGAAATGTACCAGAGGACCGTGAAAGTAGCCCGCATCATAGATGAGATCGAGATAGAAAATAAAGAAAAAGGTCGAGCAAAGAGGGAAAATGGCCTTGGAAAATCTAATTCCCAAGGAAGCAGAAACTTCAGAAGGTTTAAATCTGGGATAAAACAGGATAAGGGAAAGCAAGTCCTCCAATGGAAACCCAGGATAACGTGTGGCCAGTGTGGACATCAGCGCCCCAGCCCATGCAGAAGCTTTAGGAGCTCATGTTTTGAATGTGGTGATATGGGCCGCAAAGCCGCTAATTGCCCAAGGGCCATGTGGAATAATCAAGGTAATATTCAGAGATCTGGAATGGGAATCAACCCAACGGCACAACAAGGTCGCCCTCCAGCTATTTCCCCAGGAAACAATAGAGACCGTATGAAACCTCAAGCCGGAGGTCGAGCCTTCTGAATGGAATGAGATTCCACTACGGCAGTACCAGGTACTCCTGCTATTAACCATCTTTATGCTCGCAATTTAGTTAATTTCTAATGCTACTCAGTCATTTGTAAACCCAGGATTCACAAAGAAGCTAGCTAGCAAGCCTGACGAGATGGATACCTAACTCCTTATGTCTACCATTTAAAAACTAATCATCATATCGATCTTACCTTTAGAGATTGTATTGTTATGGTTCAAGGAAAAACCCGTTGACAAGGTAAGACTAGAAACCCAAGGAAGGCATGTTACTTTGAAGACGGAGTGGATAGCAAAGCATGAAGTAGATTGGGATTGTGAAAGGAGTGCGAGAGAAGTACGCCCCCGTTATTTCTAACAAGTAAGCAATTTCAAGGGCGAAATTCTTTTAAGGGTGGGAGAGTCTAATACCCGCATACTTTATATTCTGTTAAGTTGTTCGCAATGCTTTTTTGCGCTATGAAAACCTTATTTTATTAGCGATATGAGCTAAAATTATTTTCTAGGTGCCTATATGAGCATTAATTTCATTAAAAAAGATGTTATTGTCATTGTTATTATTATTACTATTAATATTATTATTTGTTTTGAAAATCTTCCGATTATTTTTAAGAACCGTTATTAACGGTTATTAATGAGTATTAAATCGATTAGGAACCTAAATATGATTACGTTGTCAACTTTAGAGGAAGTTCAATGGTTATTAAATCGAGCCTTGCCATATTTGGGAACGAATAGTTGGTGAAAGATTATATTATAGAATTGGGGTTAGAGTTCGGGTTACGGATTAGATTAGCGGTGTTAATTATTGATAAGTTTGGATCAAAAATATATGAAAGAGAGTAGAGAGGGGTAGACTAGTAATCTGTGCGTGTCTCTTTTTTCTTCCTCACCTGCCCGCGACCCCCCAGAACCCGACAACCTCTCTATCTGTCCTCTCCTCTCTTGTCTGCATCTTCCTCCTCTCATCTCCTCTATACACGTGCCCCTCAAGCTCGAATGTTGGGTTCGTAGCCCAAAATCCAAGAAACGGGACGGTGGGACCGTGCTACATAAATACGGACGTGTCAGGACGAAGGAGCGCAAAGCCGAGAGAAGGCAGAATACTGGCACGGGGGAGCCGTGCCATGTGGTACGGTCGCGCCACCTGGGCACGGTCGTGCCACGTGTTGCTCTGCTGGGCGCGATGGTGGCGGCGAGGGTTTGTCACGACGTGCAGTTTCTCCTGGCGGCTAGGTTTCGTCTCTAAGGGTGAAACCCTGGTTTTCTAGACCCTATAAAAGGGGGCCATAACTGGGATCTAAAATCAATCCTGAATCCCTAAGCACATTGAGAGGTAGAAAATTGTGAGAGAGATTACAAGAGAGGTTGTAATTCTGCTGTTGGATCAAATCACTTGTTGTGATTGTGATCATTTTGTATTCTCCCTACTCATGTAGTGGATTAATTGTGCTCGTCGCCGTCTGTGGTTTTTTCCTGCATTGCGTTTTCACGTAAATCTTATGTGTCGTTGTTTTGTTCCTGTTATCGTTCCTTTAATTCCTGAATATCTGTTTCATCCTATTGCTTCTGCTATTAGCTTGCTCTAATTTCCTAACAAGTGGTATCAGAGCCTTAGTTTAGGATGTCTTCAATTATAAAGGTTGATATTTAGAAATTTGATGGGGAGATTAGTTTTAATCTCTGGAAGGTGTAGATGAGAGCAGTTCTCATCCAGCATGGGTTGTGGAAGGTTCTGCAAGGACCTCACGTGAAACCTGAGAAGGTGACTGACGAACAATGGGCAACAGACCAAAAGAAGAGGCGTGGATCGCTGACGGACGAGGAATGGGAAGAACTGGAGTTGAAGGCAGTTTCAGCCATTCAGTTGTGCCTGGCACCACATGTCCTGCGAGAGGTGCTCGATAAGGCAACTGCTGTGGATCTGTAGACTCAGCTGGAGGAACTCTACATGACAAAGAGTCTAGCCAACAAGATCCGTTTGAAGGAAAGATTGTACCCCTTTCGTATAGCTGAAGGTACCCCTGTTCAAAAACATTTGAATGAATTTAATTCTATTCTGGTTGACTTGGAAAGTCTGGACGTAAAGATTGAGAATGAGGACAAAGCTATTCTACTTGTTGTATCTCTACCCCCTTCTTATAAACACTTTAAGGAGATTATGTTATATAGTAATTCTGATACTATATCTTTTGAGGATGTCAAGTCTAATCTACTGTCTAAGGAGAAATTTGACAATGATATCCATGCTGATCCGGCTGAGGGATTAGTTGTTAGGGGTAGAACTGAACAAAAGGGGAACAGTAATAAGAAAAAGAACCGATCTAAGTCTAAAAATCCTCATTCCAATAAGACCTGCAATTACTGTGGTGAATTGGGTCATATTCAGGCTAACTGCTGGAAGCTAAAGAAAAAGAAAGGGAAAGAGGAAAAGGAGAAAACTGCTACAGCTGATTGTGCAATAGAGTCAGAGTCTGATGGTGATGTGTTGCTTGCTACTATGTCTTTGGCTACCACCTCTGAAAGGGGGTTAGGTGATGATTGGGTTTAAGATTCTGACTGTACGTATCACATGTGTCCTCGTAGGGACTGGTTTGTCACTTATGAGCCTGTTGATACTGGGATTGTACTTATGGGCAACGATACTGAGTGTAAAGTTGTAGGAATAGGTACTATACAGGTTAAAACCCATGATGGTATAGTTAGAACTTTGTCTAAGGTTCGTTACATACCTGAAATGACTCGTTGTTTGATCTCCTTGGGTACTCTTGAGACTAATGGTTGCAGGATTGTTATGGAGAATGGTGTCCTAAAAGTGACAAAGGGAGCCATGGTGGTAATGAAGGGACTGCAGCAGGGCAGTCTCTACATCCTACAAGGAACTACAGTTACAGGAGTAGCTGCAGTTGGTACAGCATCAGTAGATACTAATGATACAAGGTTATGGCACATAAGATTGGGCCATATGAGTGAGAAAGGGATGACCATTCTAAGTAAGAAAGGTTGTTTGGGTAGCGCTGGTACGGGTAACTTGATTTTTGTGATCACTGTGTTTTTGGGAAACAGAAGAGGGTGAGTTTCTCTAAAGAAAAGCATCATACTCAGGGGATCCTTGACTACATTCATTCTGATCTGTGGGGTCCTTTGAAGGTTCCTTCTCTTGGAGGTAAGCGCTACATGTTAACTTTTGTTGATGATTTCTCACGTAAAGTTTGGGTTTACTTCATGAGATAGAAAAATGAGACATTCTCCATGTTCAAGAAGTTCAAGGCTCTGGTTGAGAACCAGACTAGGAGAAAGATCAAGAAACTTAGGACTGACAATGGTCTTGAGTTCGTTGAGTCAGAGTTTGAAGAGTTCTACACAATAAATGGCATAGCTAGGCACAAGACTTTGGTTGGTAAACCATAGTAAAATGGGTTTGCAGAACGAATCAACAGGACTCTACTGGAGAAAGCCCGATGCATGCTTTCAAATGCCGGGCTTTGGGATTGTAAAGTTTTTTTGGCAGAGGCTATTTCTACAGCCTGTTACTTGGTGAATCGTTCACCACACACCTCCATTGACTTCCAAATTCCAGAAGAAGTATGGTCAGGTAATCTTGTTGATTATTCTAGTTTAAGAATATTTGGATGTCCTGTGTATGCCCATGTGAATAATGGGAAATTAGCTCCTAGGGTTGTCAAATGTATGTTTCTTGGATATACAACTGAGTCTAAGGGATACCGCATATGGTGTCCTGAGTCTAAGAAAGTCATTCAGAGCAGGGATATAACTTTTCAATGAGACTGCTATGTTATCTTCTGGAGAGGATTCTGTTGTTCTTTCTACTGATGCAGGTGATCAGCAAGATACAAGTATGGAGATAGATGTGGAGACCGTTGCAGTTCAAGGTGGAGCTGCTAGTCAGCCCAGCATGGAGGCCCAGGTTACTGAACCTGGCACTATCAGTTCAGATCAACCTCAGGTGGAGGTTGTTCACTCTATAGCTCGTGACCGTCCTCGTAGGGCGATCAGGAGGCCTACTCGCTGCAATGATAATGAGGGACTGATAGCATATGCACTTTCAGTTGCAGAAGAGGTGCCCAAAGGTGTGGAACCTTCAACATATACTGAAGCAATCACCTGGCCAAGTTCACCTAACTGGATCCTAGCTATGTAAGAGGAAATGGAGAGTTTGCAAAAGAATCGGACTTAGGAACTGTGTGATCTACCTATAGGTCGGAGAGTCTTAACTGCCAAATGGATTTACAAGAGAAAGGAGGGCATTCCTGGAGTTGAGGATGCAAGGTGGAAAGCATGCCTGGTTGTTCGTGGCTGCAATCAGAAGGAAGGTATTGACTATAATGAGGTATTCTCACCTGTTGTTAGACATACCTCCATTCGAGTGCTTCTTGTATCTGTTGCCTTGTTTGATCTGGAGCTAGAATAGCTCGATGTGAAGACTGCATTCCTTCATGGGGAATTAGAGGAAGAGATCTATATGAAGCAACCTGAAGGTTTTGTTGTTTCTGGAAGGAACAACTGGTATGTAGATTGAAGAAGTCCTTGTATGGACTTAAGCAGGCTCCAAGGCAGCGGTACAAAAGGTTTGACACCTTTATGATTACACAAGGATACACACGCAGCCGACATGATAATTGTGTGTATTTTAAACAATATTCTGATGGTGCCTTTATTTACTTGCTATTGTATGTTGACGATATATTGATTGCCTCTAAGGATAAATCCTTGATTAGCAAGTTGAAATCTCAACTCAGTGAGGAGTTTGAGATGAAGGACCTGGGTGCAGCAAAGAAGATTCTAGGCATGGAGATTCGAAGAGATCAAACGGCTGGTAAGCTGTACTTGTCTCAAGGACACTACCTTGAGAAAGTACTAGGCAGATTTAATATGGATAACTGTAAGGCCGTTTCCACACCCCTTGCTGCACATTTCAGATTGTCTGCTGAGTGTTGTCCACAAACTGAGAAGGATATAGATAGAATGTCTAATGTTCCTTATTCTAGTGCTGTTGGTAGTTTAATGTATGCTATGGTATGCACTAGGCCAGATTTATCACATGCAGTTAGTGTGGTAAGTAGGTATATGCATAATCCTGGAAAGGATCATTGGGAAGATGTGAAGTGGATCCTTTGCTATGTGAAGGGACTGTTGATAAGGGGTTGGTATCTGATAGAAACAAAGCCAGTACATGTGATGTTATAGGCTTTGTTGATTCTGACTATGCTGGTGATCTTGATAGTAGGAGGTCTATATCTGGGTATATCTTCACTATGTGTGCAGGTGCTATTTCTTGGAAAGCATCTTTATAGTCTATTGCAGCTCTATCTACTACAGAGGCTGAGTATGTTGCTGCTACTGAACGAGTGAAGGAAGCTACTTGGTTAAGGGGCCTTGTTATTGAGCTTGGCATTCCACAAGCTACCACTGTGGTATTTTCTGATAGTCAAAGCGCTATCCACTTGACTAAGAATGATGCCTACCATTCAAAGACCAAGCACATCAGTGTCAAGTATTACTATGTCAGAGATACAGTTGCTGCAGGAGAAATAGTCGTGAGAAAGGTTCACACTTCAGAGAACCCTACAGACATGTTGACCAAGCCTCTACCTATAGCTAAGTTCGAGCATTGCTTGGACTTAGTTAGCATTCACAGCATTTGAGCGCCCCTCAGGGCATTGCCCCTTGGGGGGCATCACCCTTCGGGGTGCGATGACGGCGTCAGAGAGTTGGTAATTGGAGATTTCGGTCCGAGGCAGAGATTGTTGGGTTCGTGGCCCAAAATCCAAGAAACGGGAGGGGGGGACTGTGCTACATAAACACGAACGTGTCAGGACGAAGGAGTGCAAAGCCGAGAGAAGGCAGAATATTAGCACGGGGGAGCCGTGCCATGTGGCACGATCGTGCCACCTGGACACGGTGTGACCGTGCCACCTGGCACGGTCGTGCCACGTGTTGCTCTGCTGGGCGCGATGGTGGCGGCTAGGGTTTGTCACGACGTGCAGTTTCTCCTTACGGCTAGGCTTCGTCTCTAAGGGTGAAACCCTGGTTTTCTAGACCCTATAAAAGGGGGTCATACCCAGGATCTAAAATCACTCCTGAATCCCTAAACACATTGAGAGGTAGAAATTGTGAGAGAGATTACAAGAGAGATTGTAATTCTGCTGTTGGATCAAATCACTTGTTATGATTATGATCATTTTGTATTCTCCCTACTCATATAGTGGATTGATTGAGCTCGTCGCCGTCCGTGGTTTTTTCCCACATTGGGTTTCCACGTAAATCTTGTGTGTCGCTATTTTGTTCCTGTTATCATTCCTTTAATTCCTGAATATCTGTTTTATCCTATTGCTTCCGCTATTAGCTTGCTCTAATTTCGTAACATTTGTAGAGAATTTTCGCCACCAAGCCTACCAAAGCTACCCATTCGACCTCCCCCACAAACTGGCCACCATTTAGTACCGAAATTGGGTAGAACCGAGAAGAACCCACCACGTTTTCGGTGGATTGGGGCACCGAATCGGAGTTTGAACACATGCCCAGGTATAGCCACTCAATTCCCCTCTTAGTTGCTTTAATTTTCTATAAATTAGGGTAGAAATCGCTGCTTTCAAACATCCAATGCAATCTCAAATCAGTAAGTGAGTTTGGGTCTATTTTAGGTTCGAATTTTGGAAATTTGGGCGTGATTTGGGTCCTGTACGAGGGTGGGTGAGCTAGAGCCAAAAATTGGAGTTATTTGAGCCCTAAAGTCAAGCCAGTCAGCCTTCGAAGGAACACTTAGCTCGGATTCGAGGTGAGGGTTCCTTTCCTCCAAAACTACTATTAAGTTCAATGATTTTAACTAAATTAGTTATCGCATGTTGATTTGAGGTTAGGAATCAGTTTGGTAAACTTAGAATTGAAATCGAGGAAATTACGAACATGATGTTAACTGTGGATTAATTGCATGTTCAACTGCTGTTGGATTATTAATGGTTAGACAGTTTAGAGATTCGCAAAATTATTAACTGTTCAATTATCGCCTTAATGTTGTCGCTTCATTAGTTTGTTAGCCTTGAATCATGTTTTGAAGTTTAAAGATGCTAATCGGGCGAATTAAGGCATTAGTAAAGCATGTTGGTTTCTATTTAGAAGCTATCATTAAATCAGTACAGCTGCGTTTAATTTCTATATTGGGCTATTGATGAGAATGCTATGCTTATATATAATGGTTTTGTGAATTATTGGTTTGCATATGACAATATTAAACCAAGTTGGAAGTTGGATGGCTCGAGGTGGAACTATTGAGTGGTTTGAGGTTCTTGTGGTCGTTGTTGTGTGAGGAGGGAGTTTGGATTATGAATCACCGTAATCGTGTGGATTGCAAGGCCATGTGTAGTTCATTGAGTAGATTCTGCCGAGTTGTGTTATGAAGTGTATGAATGTGCTATGTGCAAACTCCTCTGCCCTCAATGTGCTATGTGAGCAATTCTTGATACTTAAGACGTCCTTAAAAAGAATGGTTATTTAAAAAGCTTATTTTTATGATTTCGAATGCTTTTAAGTGGCCACCAATTGCCTGTTAGTTGATTAAGATGTTTGTGACCTAAAAGAGATCCTAAATCGTCGAACTACTCAGTTAGTGATTCAACTGAATAGTCGATAGGTTTAGGATGTTTAAAAGTGAACCAAAAGTGAATTTGAAAATATTTAAGGCATTGGTTTGTTTATAACTTCTGCTTATGTTTAAAAGAATTTAAACAACCTGGAAAAGAGCACCTTGAGGTGCTAATTATGAAGTTTAGCTAATGTATATACCAGTTGCTTGCTTAGGTCTCTATTGACTTTCAAGTTACGAGCATGTAAAACCATTATGTTTTAAAAAGCGTTCACGTTGAAAGTTTATGAAGAAAACTTGTTTGCCATATAAATGAGCCAAGTACCTTAAGTTTTCAAATAGTAACAAGTTTAGAACATTTCAAGTCTTTAGTTTGCCATTACACCCTCTGATTTTTAAAAAGGGATTAAAATGAGTTATAAAATGGCAACTGAGGATTTTATTGCAAACATAGTTTGAGTTAAACGCTAACCAAACACCTTAAGTGCCCAATGGGTTTCGTTTTACAAATTAACAAACGCATTACGTTGTTAAGAAACTTTTAAGTTAAAAACAAAGTCCTTTTATGATTTAGCAAGAAGCTATTAAGTTAAAAACAAAATCGTTCGACGATTTAGTAAACTTATTACGTTTACAAGAAGTATTTAAGTTAGAAACTAATACGTTTTACGATTTAGTAAACGTATTACATTTATAAGAAGCTTTTAAGTTAGAAATGAAATCTTTTTACGAACTAACAAATGCATTACGTTATTAAGAAGCTTTTAAGTTAAAAACGAAGTAATTTTATGAACTAGTAATCGTTTTACATTCACAAGAAGCTTTTAAGTTAAACATGAAGTGGTCTTACGATTTAGCAAACTTATTACATTTATAAGAAGCTTTTAAGTTGAAAACGAAGTCGTTTTATGATTTAGCAAACTTATTACATTTACACGAAGCTTTTAAGTTAGAAACGAAGTCGTTTTACGAATTAGTAAACACATTATGTTTATAAGAAACTTTTAAGTTAAAAGTAAAGTCGTTTTACGAGTTAGTAAACGTATTACATTTATAAGAAGTTTTTAAATTAAAAACGAAGTGAACTATAAGCATTTAGAAAGGTTATGATCGTTTTGTAAAAATGTAAGTTTTCAGTATAGTAAGCAACTGGAGAAAAGAAATGAAATACGTTTTTAAAGGCTAAGAAAGTGCTGGGCAATTGGCTAGGGTTAGGAACTGGACTCAAGATATGAATTATCTTGGTGTGAGCTGTTCTTGAAAACTGGACGCAAAGATGGCGTGAGCTATTTCCCCCTAAAGAAATGTTAGGAATTGGACTTAAGATATGAATTTTTTTTGTGTGAGCTGTTCCTAGGAATTGGACTCAGGATATGAGTTATCTTGGTGTAAATTGTTGCCCAGATAAGTTATGATGTGTGATGCATAAGAAAACCTTGAGGCGAACTGGACTCAAGATATGATTATCTTGGTGTGAGCTGTTGGCCCACAGAGGACAATATTGAAGTTAGAGTTTATCTACTGAGACGCGTTTTGGCCAAAAGTTAAGTACGTCTACCCCGGGGATAACGTGAGTTTTGAGTGATGATCTCACTTAGGGGCAGTCTAAACCTCCCCTAGCTAGCACAATAAGATGTTTTTATGCCATGAGTAAGTTTCTATTAAGTAAGAAAAGAAGTTGGCATTTCGCCATTTTACGTATTTTAGAAAAGAAAGATGTATAAGACCCATTATGAGGCCATATTGAATAAGATTTGAAAAGCTTATGAAGGTCATTAGAGGACCATTACAAAAGAAGTTCTTTTAAGGAATACGAGCCTCAAGAGGCTCAGTGAAAAGAAAGAAAGCTTTCAAACGTGCACCTCCTGCTCATCTTTTATGAAAGAATTTCGAAGTATAGTCAAATGAAGTTTCAAATGTTGCATTGTTCGTGCAAGCTTTTTAATGTGCTTATTCTTCAAAGCATGTTTCTGGCCAAGTCTTTCTTACTAGTTTAGATGTTTCGAGAACTTTTAGAAAAAATTATAAGTTTTAAGGGAGTTGGTGTGAATTATAAACCATTCTTGGTATTTATCGAGAGTCACTATGTTTTCAAAAGTGAGTTTGAAAGCATTTATATTCAATCCTTGTTGCCCACTTGTTTATGTGCCTGAATGCTTACTAGTAGGGAAGTTTGGTCATTCAGGGCCTAGAATTGAGTTAAGTGGTTGAAATGAAGTTTAAGGAGGGTAATCATTCCTTGGGGACTATGATTGCCTCATATGATAGTAAAGTATGAATGCTTGATATGTGGCTATTATTAGTATTATTGCCTGTAACTATTTTGGGTTTTTAAGCAGTAGAAGAATTCTCACTGAGCGTGTGTTTGCTCATACCTTTATTATTCCCCTTTTTCCAGGTTCAATTTGAGCAGGTATAAGAGATCCTTTGAAGTTATTTGTTACCGACCCCTCAGAAGTCTCTGCCAGCTTTGTAAAGTGTCTGATGCCAACCACGTTGTAAATTTTTAAGTTCGTTGTTGTATGCGAAAGCATGTAACCGGCTCTGTACCTGTATATGTAACATTCTGACCCTTGTTTTAGTTGTCTGAATGTTAGTAATCCGGGCGAGTGGCCCGAGGCAGTGAACTTGAGTCATTCTAGCATATGTTACACCTTATTACCAGTCTACAGGTACCCTTAGCTGAGCTAAGACCTAAAATGCTACTAAAACAAGAGAAACTCTGGCAGTTTTAATTTAGAAAGACTATCTAAATGTTAATCCAAATCCTTTATCGTCAAGAGCCTTAAGGATTTCCTAATAGAAATTCTGGCAGTGTGACTCTCCCTATGTTGGGGGTGTTACACGCACTAATTACGTGTCATACTTACACAGAGTAATTTTATTAATTTTTCCGATTTAATTACACGAGTGTATGAAATTAGTCGGCTAGTTACAAGTTAAGTCGAAGCATAATTACGTGAAATTAGCAAGTCGCGTGAGGGCATTTGGGGTCCCGATTAAGCGAGATTAGATAATTTGGGAGCGAACTTTGTTTAGTACGCAACATTAAATAACCAAAACACAAAAACAAAGAAAAAGGGAATAAAAAGGGGTCGAGGCCCATTCTTCTTCGGTAGAAAATGCGACAAGGAGGTGGGTTTGAGCTACCTCCATCCCTATAACACCTCGTAGAGAGAAGGAGAGAGAGAGAGAAAGGGAAGAAAGGAGAGAGTGAGGTGCGGCGACGGTGTGGCGGCAACACCCCGGTGAACCAGCCACGAGTTGCACCTTGCTGATTAACCCAGGCACTAGCCCAAAAGAGGGAAATAGAGAGAGGTAAATAAAGAGGGAGAGAGAACACGTCCGGTGTAAGAAGCGGAGCAAACCGAACGATCCAAAGCCACACCCAAAAATTATAAATCGGGTCCTAAGCTTGGAGGAAAGGTGGGTGTTCTTAATCTCCTCAAATTAGTAGTAATTTTGAAGAAAATTTTGTAAGCTTTTGTTGAGATGTTGAAGGGATGTGTTTCAGTAGAATGCATGAGTTTATGTATGGGATTATGTTGTGTTAAAATGTAGAATGTTGTGTTAAAATTAATAGTAACTATGGTTGCATGTCGGGTTGGTGACTCTTGAGTTATTCGATTTTGAGGATTGGTGATCATAATGTGATTAAATCTATTTGTGGTCAATTCTCGAATCTATTTACGCAGCAATTATGTTCTGATTTAAGTATGTATTGCAATTATCATTATATATCAGTTGGTGATACTTGAATTATTGATCATGAGAATTGGGTTGATGAGAACGCTGATTTGAAACTGAATCAAACAATTAGTGAATTTGAGGTGAACATTCAGCGAAATTGAGGACTTTTGTGGGAGGTGCTGTGAGGAGAGAGCCCGGGATGTTGAATTGTTTACCATACTATGAATTGAGCCTAAAAGCATAACTATGAATTGATTCTGCTGAATTATTGAAATTGAAAGTGGTGATAAGTCGATTCTGCTGAATTACTGAAATTGACATTAGTTATAAGCTGATTTTACTGAAACTACTGGTAGCGAATGATCTTTGAATGGCTGTACGATTCAGCTGAATGGTTTGACGAACTAACCTATTGAAATGAGAGCTTAAATTAAGCAAGGTGATTCTCTAAGAAGATGGACTTGTTTTAAAATTCTCTTCTTATTTAAGAAGGCTTCAAACGAATTTAGAAACGACTAAAACATTTGGCTGCTAAACTAAATTGAGATTTACTTATAGTAGTAAGTTGTTTAAAGAGTAAGACTTTGAGTTAGTGAACTCGAAATGAACTTATGTGACTTGCCCTTTCGAGGGTAAGACTTATAACGTGATAATACAGTTATGGAAATTATTTTGGCCTAACAAGCGTGATTATGGTTTCGTAAACGAATTATTAAAAGAATAAGGGCTTATGGGTTACTTGAAGGTAGGAAAAGTCTTTACTACTTGTGGCAGGATTTTAAATAACTAATATGATTTGGTTTGAATAAAGTGGCTAATATATGGGCTTATTAAGTGGATATGCCTAGAGAGTAGATCCAAAAGCGGGAACCCTAGAAGACCCTGATGAGAATAAGGTCCAATGTTATGTGACGCATGTGAAAACCTTGGCGGGCGGTTATCCGCATGATGAGGCGTGAGCTGTTTTCCCTAAAGAGGACAATATCAAGGTTAGAGGCTGTCGTTGTCCTGCTCTGCCAAGATGCATAAAGGTCACTAGGGATAACATGGATTGTCAGCGTAGATCTCACATAGGGCTAGATCTCCCATAATTAGCACATTATGTAATTTAACGCCAGAAGAAATGATCTTATTCTCCAGTTACATATGTAAATTATTTAAGTTCTTACTTTTATTATTTCAGGAATTGAGGAAAGAATATAAATCTTTAAATGGCCAAGCCTTGAGTGTAAACTACTCGTTTTAAGGTGAAATGGTTTAATTGTGTTTTAAATGCATCAATGTAGATTTCTTTTCCTTCTTTAACCACTGTTATGTCACTTTGTTTGGTTATAAGTTTGAATGATGTTCCTTAGAGGGGTGTAGATGCTAAAGTGTGGTCTTTAGTCTCATGCATTCATTATATTGGAGGATAATTTTTTCTTTTGAAGTCCTGCTTGCCTAATATGATAATATTAGTATACATATGATATACTTACTAGTTATTGGCATTTCTTGCAACTATTTTGTTTTTACAAAGTTGAGGGACACTCACTGAGCATGTGGTAGCTCATCCCCTCTCTATTTTCCCTTTTCCCTAGGTTCTTAAAATGATAGGTAGAAGTCGGTTCACGTCAGCTGAGGTGAAGTCTATCTTGCTGCTCTAGAAGTAGAATTAGATATTTTTGTACGTGAACTTCTGTGTTTTGGTAACATATTGGGATGAAATTTAAGTTCTTGAGTACATGTATGCTGATTACTGAAGTTACATAATGCATACTGTCTAGAAGTCACTATGTATGATCATGTAAGCCAACCATCTAAATTATCAATCATCTTTTAGTTAGAGTTGTTTATTTCTTTGGGAATGTAAACCTCAGTACTCTAGATGTCTGTTCCGTTGAGTTGTACTTTTTATTTCTTTCCTATTATTAAACTTTATTATTTGGTGTACTCTGAGTGTATGGCCTATAGAGCTGTGGTCTCCAGCGTGTAGTCGTTGAGCTTGTTTTGGTATTCTTTTATGCTTTCATTCATTGTAGGAACCTAATGCAAGGCTTTAAGCTTGGGATATGGTCAATTTTTTGGCAGAACTCTGTCCGTTTCACTCCAGAATTTAGGAATTCACTAACACGTCTAGCCCTAGGGTTAGCGGTGTTATAGATGTTATCAAAGTAAGGTCCTGCAATCAGAGGCCATGACTTGAGTCTTGCATTTCATATAGCTATCTAGGAATGTCTTCATGATGATGTGGCATATGTAATGTGTTTGTGCATGAATGTGGTTCTGGTGTGATTGTTGGTGCGTTTGATTAACTAAGTGTGACTTGAGTGAGCTGATTGATTGAATGAATGAACCATTTGCTAGAGTGTAGGCCGAATGACTTGTATTTAAATGAATAAGCTACGTGTTAGCCCAATCAACGAATTGTTTTGTGTATGCACCTCGGTGATTTAAATCGAAAGCTTAAAGTACGTATGGTTTGGACTCAAATGATTGAAAAGTCCTGACTCTAAGCTCATCCTTTGCTCCCAAGGTATGATTTACTCCTCTGGTCTCATAACAAAGTCAGCAGACGTACTCAATAGTTGGTAGAGAGAGGGCTAGAAGCAATGAAACTATTTCTCTTTTGAAAACCTAGAGAGTTTGAAGATTAAAGTCTTTTCTAATTAGTGAGTTAAGGTTTTTCTTCAGCATTAAATGTCCTTTCTAATTATCTAGTTAAGCCTTAGTGTTACGTCTAAAGACTTGTATTAGCTTTACAATAATGTTCGAGTCTAGTTATACTAGTATAAGTTTGTATGTGTAACTAAATATTTCGAATACCTACATGCCAAGATGCATGCGTTGCTCAATTGCTAGTAAGTGATTAAGGATTGCTTTTCATAATTCAAGGTTCTTTTAGAGGATACCCCTTTTATATAAGTTCTCAATTGCTAAGGGAACTAAGTGGTATTTTCATATACATGCATGTCAATATGAGTAGTTGTAATGGGATCTTGTTCATCATTGCATAAGTGATTATTTCGGGCCTTCTGTATACTTGCAACTGATTCATATATGTGGTCTTGATATGGACTTGTTAATTACATAAAGAGTTTTCCTTACTTCCCAACTTACAACTACCGTTATTCACGAGTTAGCTAGGCCTTATGCTTATTGTGGTATGGAAAGCTATTCTTATTATAGGATTCATTGTGTCCTGGCTATATCAAACCTAACACACCTAGAGTAAAGATAAAAGGAAGAACTTGATAGACTTTGGAATTGTTACACTACATTCATCACCTCGTTACCTCTTGAAGTAATGATCCATATGTTTACAACATCTTCTTAAGTATTAACACCAACTGCAGAAGCCGGAATGCCCCACAGTAGAAGGTAGAACCTTCCCTTTCGTACTATGAGTTCCTCGGACTTCCACAATTACCTCATGAGAAAAATATGTCATAAAGCCTCAATGTATAACCATAAGGCCATTAATACCATTGTTCTTAACCCACGTTAGTTGATCAATGGCTAACATCCAATGATTTTGGGCAAGCCTCAAGACATGCCTTCACTCCTAGGTTGCAAATGAGAGTTGTAATTATGTATACTGATTTAGATGACCATCTGGAAGGCGCTATTACGAACTTGTGTGTTTTAAAGCATGACCTTGGCATTATGCACAATGTTAAGACCCTAGAAGCTTATATTGTCACTTAGATTCGTATGCATGGTCATTTATAAGTTTTATAAGTGAATTTTTTAGTACATGCACTTCCTGGTGTTTGTTTGATTTAAATTTGGTTAAGCATATGGCTGAATTAGCCAAATGATTTAACTTATGTAATTCGTTGCATGGAATCATCTTTGAGTCATTATTCACACTTCATGAATTCTTTAATCTCATACTATAGCTTGAATAACTATATGCACACTCATTTAATGGATGATATGGTGACCATAGGAGTTGCATTCGCATACCCTTACCTTTGTCGTCTGTGCTTGATCGTATGACATGGTAGTGTACCTATGCTTATTGTTGATTTCTTGACTCAAAGGCTCATGAATAAGTGTGTGTATAATAATTCTCAGTATAACCCAACTAAATGCCTTGGCATGATATAACAAAGTTATATGTTGTATTATGTTTCAAGCTATAAGTGTCATATGGCCCATGGTGGTTTTCCTAGGAAATTTTATAGTGTGTTAAGCTAAGTCATTATACTTGCTGCCGTTACTATGTTACTACATCATGGTTATTGTACGTGGTCTCACTACAATTCTGGGTACCTTGTGATTGAGACATTGTGCTATCATTTTGCATATTACCATCATTATTTTTGAACTAAGGATTAACACTTATATATCTGTGTGCTTGCTTACAAGCATTTTAAGTAAAATGCAAAAGTGCTAGGAGTACTCATGGTCATAATGAAGCTTTACGAACAACTGATGTATGCAACGTGATTACTGATATGAATAATTGAAGAATATGACATGATGTGACCTATTTATAATGCGGTATGTTCTTTGGATAACCTACATGGGATGAAAGAAAGTGACCTAGATTTAAGCCTATCAGCATAGAACTCTATTTGCTTATTTTCATGATTAGGAAATAATCAATTCTGAACAGAGCCACTAAGGCAAACATTATGATCGCTAGACTGTAATTGCATTATTTGATGTATGAACTGGGTATTAGACCTATCTTCATTAAGGGAACACTCCTCTATCTCCCTATGTAAACTACAAGCCTCCTGGTGACATTGTCCACACGAAACCACCTTCCCTTGGTAGTTAGACTCCCATGAAATGGTAGTTAACCTATGTTTAGGCGATGTCAGGTAGGCAGATTATGTGCCAACCTATTCCAACCAAAAAATCAATCTTCTTGCCTCTCTTGAGCAGTTTGTGTTTAGACCTATACTACACTTTTACCGCGTATCGACCACACCCTTACCATGTAGCTTCTCCAAGTTTTGTTCTTGTGTGATAATTTGTAGTTGCATGTGTTATCCTCTTATAAGTTACTTGCTATATACGTGCTAGACTGATTCATGTTGCTTATGATTCTTGGGCTTGAGAACATTGAGTTGTTGATTCCATGCAATGTTATTGTACCAAAGTGATGCTACATGTTGCTATGTGATGCCCTTATTACTCTATATGCTATGGGAGCTTCCAGGTTGATCGACTTCTTAGTGTGATTTGATGTCACACTTTAGAATGAACTTAAGCCAATTCACTGCTCGTATATGACCTTCATATGTTATGGCTTAGTTGTCATACCTTCAGTTGCCAATTCATAGCAATGCATACACATAGAGTTAATGACAATGCAGATAGTGTTTACATAATTGAAAGTCTGTGTTTGTTTCAAAATAAGCTTAATGTGGCTTTTCATGCCAACTTATTTGTCCCTCTTCGGCGCAATTTACCCTCAGCGCCTAAATAGGGTGAGGAGGCGCCCGAAGAGGATTGGCAAGGAGGAGACTGGATACCATAAGCCTCTTTTCTAATTTAAGAGATCCAATTAATTGTAAAATAAGATTTCACATTCTATTGTGAGTTGCTTAAGTCATGGCACATGTATGTGCATGTTGTGAATAACTGAACTATACACCCTAGAATTTCAAGGACAAAATTCTTTTAACGGGGGAAAATGTAATAGCCGGTATTTTTAATCCGGGGATAACTGTTTGGTTTAGTATTTTCATTAATTGTGCTCGATTTAATTGGCCATATTAGATTAATTGTTTGCACACTAATTAGGTGTAATACTTACACGGAGTAATTTTATTAATTTTCCCGATTTAATTTCACAATTGTAGGAAATTAGTGGGCTCATTAAAAGTTAAGTCAAGGCATAATTACGTGAATTTAACAAGTCGTGTGAGGACATTTGGGGTCCAGATTAAGCGAGATTAGATACTTTGGGATCAAACTCGGTTTAGTAGGCAATATTAAACAACCAAAACACAAAAGAAAAAAAAGAAAAAGGGGACAAAAAGGGGCGGAGGCCTTTTCTTCTTCAGCTAAAAACTCGACAGGGGGTTTTAGCTACCCCCATCCTACGATAGCTCGTAGAGAGAGACAGAGGGAGAGGTAGGAAAGGGAAGTGAAAGAGGTGCGGGTGGCAAAGTGGCAGCGACACCCTAACAAACCAGCCACCGATTGCATCTCACCAGTTAACCCACGCACCAGCCTGAAAGAGACAGAAAGAGATAGATTTGAGGGATAGCAAGCTACCAAAGCTCTCCTTAAGGAAATTCAGTTTAGTCCAGATGAAATCCTATAACAGAATCGCTGCGGGCGGACTCCAAGGCTGTCTAGTGCCTAGTTCTAAGTTATTATGGTAATTCTCTAAGGCGTTGATGCCTTCCTCAAGGGGTGAGATTCGATATGGATCAGGGGAGTTATTACTAAACCTATGCTCTCCAAAGCCCGATGAGCAACTAGAGAATGGGCCTAGAGAGTAAGGGAAAGAAGACTCGGCTATGATAGAAGAATGATAAATGAAGAAGGGAAGGATCGATATCTTGGTGATTATTGAGATAAGAAAATTCATCTTTCTGACTTTCTTTCTCTAATTTCTCTCTCTAGAATTTTGAGAAGGGTGCATGAATGGAAATGAGAAATGGACCAGGCAAAGGGGTGCATATATGCACATAAGCTATTGTGAAATGTGTGCTGAAATTCGACGACCCATAATTGGACAAAGTACCACTTGTCAAAATCCGAAACATGCTAAAAAGAGAAAAAAAAGGAAAAAAAGGATGGCCCACAAAAATGGTGCCTAGCCGAATGGAGGGGAGAACCCTTTCCTTCCATTTGGCCTACCCAAATAGAAGGTATAAACTCCCTCGTCCTACTTGGCCAAGCCAAATGAAGGGAGGGGAGTGCATCCTCCTATTTGGCCAAGCCGAATGGAAGGAGGAATCTCCCTCTTCCTATTCGACTCAACCAACTGGAAGGAGGGGTTGCCTCCTCCTCTAATTCTGTCCAACCGAATGGAGTAAGGGTCCTCCTCCTTCTATTTAGTACAACCGAATCAAAAGCAGGGGCGTCCTCCGATAATTCGGTCCAATTGAATGGAAAAAGGGTTGTTGGACTGTAAATTTTTACAAAAAAATAATTTTAGTTTAATAGCAAAAATTTAATCAGACTTTCAAATTAAATTCATGGGACTAAATCATGGTGACTTATAATATGATCCATGTATTTTTTATAAAAAAAATTTCAATCCATGGTTTTGTACTAATAAAGGTTACGAATTTCCCAAAATCACTAATACAACATTTGGATGTGAGTTTTTGAAATCAAACTCAAAAAAAAAAAAAAGGGAGTGCCTGTTCTTTTTCGTTCCTACGGTGATGGCCATGTAACTTCCTAGTAACTTGACTTTCCAACTCAAATGCAATAGGGGTGGACGAGGGAATAACCATTTGGCCATTACTATAAAAAGTGAGAGTCTCTATTAAAAGGGATGGAGAGACGCTGGCAAAAAGAGCGGAGAGTTAGAAAACAAACATAAAAACACATTTGAAGGAGAAGAATCTAAACAAGGATCGAAGGACTCGCTCGTTTTGGGTATCAGTTTTCTGGAGATTGGAAGGTAATAGAAGAATATAGTCAAGTTAATTCAATCCCCATATGTCTCTCATTTAATGTCTTCTCTTCCATGGCCATCTACAAGACCTTCAGTCCCTATCACACCTGAAAGCTGATCGGCAATCAAAGCAAATGTGTCCTCTGTTATCGATTCGAAACGATCTAAATAAGATACCTGATAAGTATTGGGCTCAAAGAGGCTCACAATTCTGGATTCAAAAGAGTCCCAATTAAGCTCGAAACGGCTCATATAATTGGATTTGCAAGAATTTTGAGTTCAAAATGACTCATAAAAATATATTTGCAAGGATCTTGGGTTTGAAAGGACCCCAATGTTGGATTCAAGAGGATCTCGGTTTGAGAGGCCTCAAATTGAAGATGTTGGGGAGCATAAAATAAAACAAAATAAAAATTTTCTTGAGCATATATGAAAGTGTATCATTCTTTCGATTAAAAAAAATTGAGGCCAAATTCTAGTTTCTTTCTTGGCAATATTGGAGAAGTTACCAATATTTTAAAATTACCAATATAAGCAGTGGGTGTTGAAAAAAAGAAATGATAAAGTTGAAAGTCATGGACGGGGATGACTTGTTATCTAGTCATTTGTCCTCCATTTCCTCCTTTACAAAAAACAAATCATAAGAAAACCAAGCACAGGAAACCTTCTGGAGGGAATGAATTCATTATAAACGAAAAGAATATCCATGCATCCCAATCTTGAGGCTTGCCCAAGTTAAAAAAAAATTGACAAAAAGTCATGTTCATATAACCTGGTTTATATAATGTGGGTTGTCAAATTCGAGTCGAATTTGCTGTCTTAATCCCACAAATTCATGAAAAGGGGGAGAGTTAAATTATTGAGGTGTAATGCATCCATGTCAAAATGTAGTAAATTACATCTGTATTTTTTTAGGATCTTAAAAAAATTTAAGCATAATTTCTATGACCCACTCATCTCCAACCCTTATGAGTATGTAGGATGTTGATCCTTTCGAGTCCTTGCGAACTCATGAAGTACGGATCCTTGCGCATCTTGGGTTGTTTCCCGAATTCGTCAAAAAAAAAAAATGAAGAAAGGGATTTTATATGTTCATAAACTAGACAAAGAGATCCTCGTGGACAAACTTTTAATAAAAATATGGAGAAGATAGTCTCGGTAATACGCAAGTTGAATCAAACAAACGTGCTACTATAATCCGCTATGGTGAATGTCTAACAGATTTTAGGGGCCAAAAAAGTGGATGATGAATCAATCACTCTCATATCCCTTTACATGTTTACGTTAATTAGGTTACTTAACCTAAAAAATCTGCAATTGATGTGGGACTCTCTTCCAATTTTTCTTTTATTTTTTTTTTGTTTTTTCCCTTCTCCAATAAAATACAAATATGTGATAATTAGGAGTCATAAAAAAAATGTATGATAACGCTGGTGATGGGAGTTCCGCGCTGCAACATTAAGTAGGTGTCCAAGGATTACGTTAACGCTACATTAACATTTATATAGAGAGTATGGGTTATCACAATACAAGTAAAACAAGTTAAGTGACTAATATTAGTTCATGGAGAAATAAATACTAGCCTTATTGCCATCAATTCCTGATAAAGTTTAATACCAAGTGGTGATTTTGACCTTAAAAAAAAAAAAAAAAACCGAAGAAAGAGGGAAGATCAAATCTCTACTTCGTAAAAAGAATTAAAACTCTGGTTTATGAGTTCTCAAGTCACATATTATGTGATGTAGCTAAATAGGAATCCCTTCTCTTCAAAATTCATGCCGCCTCAAATTTTAAGTCCACGAAATTAACAAATAAACCGGGGGAAAGGGGAGCCTTGTTTAATCCTCCCTTCATTTAATAAAAAAAAAATCAGATCGCCGGTTAATATGGTCTCAAGTTATGTTTTACGTGGCATAAATACTTCGAGACCTTATCTCCCCGAAATTCAGGCCCTTCAAATGTCTGAGTCCATAAATGGATCCAAGGACCTTTATTTGTATTCTCCCTTTTGCAATAAGGCAAAAAAAAAATATATATATATGTATACAATTTTGTGGCACTTGGTTACACATTACGTAACCATAGCAAATCAATAAAAAACAAGGTACTCAAAAAGGGAAAAAAAAATCAGATCTTTTTCAAATTCAGAGTCCGCCAAAATGGACCAAACCCGAACCAAATATACAACCAAGCTTAGTAAAGTGCCCCCACGGTCCAGGCCCAAAAAAATAATAATAATAATTTTTGGACCAAAACTATGTCTACTTGATCCCACTAAGGGTACGTAGAAAACCCACAAATACATTTCGGGTGCAATCAAAAGTTAAACAAAATGGACCAACCCCAATAAAGACTTAAGTCGGCAAATAAAACTTGTAAAATGGCTGAAAATGCAACTTAGCTTTGACTGAAAAAAATTCAAATATCAAAATTAGATCAAAATTATGGTCACTTTTTAGGCCAACATAAATAATTGAAATCATATGAAATGGTTAATAGCTTCACTAGAATAAAAGATAAATTAATTAGACTGTTCGTGCAATCGCTAAAGGGGGCCACCTTTACATGGTACACCCAGCTACAACATGGGTCTGTACACACTTGAGATGGCCTTCAAAGGGCATTTTTAGCTCAATTCGTGAGCTCAAAAAGGAAGGTCTCGATAATAGACCTTGCTGACACACGCCAAAGACCAAATGAGAGTGTAAAAGACTTCATCACAGGGTGGAGGAGCCTAAGCTTGCAATGCTGAGAAAAGCTAAGCAAGCAATGAACAGTTCAAATGTGCGCTAATAATTTAAACCCGCAAATTGCCACATACGTGGGCACTGCTGAGCCTCAAAACTTTGATGCCCTCGTATCTAAGGCAAGGAATGTAGAAAGACAACTTGCCCATTAGAAAACTACATAACCTAAGAGGGAAGAAATCAAAAGGCCAACCAAGGAGGGATAGTCAATGGCCCCCTTTGTCAAAACAAACTCAAGGCCAACCAATGGTGGAAATGTTAACAAAAATATCAAGCAAAGGGAAGAAGGCTGATGACTTACCCTTTAAGAAAGAAAGGAAAGAAGTATCCCTTCGATGATGATGATGTTCAAGGGATATTTGATGAGCTTATGGCTACAAAAGCCATCTCTCTCCCAGAACTAAAGTGACCTGCTGAAGTCAACAAAACAAATGATCCTAAGTATTGTCCATATCATAGGATCATCAGTCATCCTATAAAGGATTGTTATGTCTTCAAAGACATAATTGAAGACATGATTAGGAAGGGAGAAATCGCGATAGAAGGAGCTCCACATAAAGAGCCCACTGCATAATCAAATGCAACTTCAACGTTTGAGCAAAAGGATGACTCTTACCCGTCGTCCTCAGAAATTAATGAAGGGATTCCAACGGTGTCAATACCACCTCATGCGGTCCCCATGAAATTTATTGTTGACGATGATGTAGTAATAGTATAGATCTATCCAGATATGCCTCGTCCTTCACCAGGAGCACCTACCTTATATGATTTTTACCTAGATCTAAGTCTAGAAGCATGGGCAACATCATAAGATGATGATGATGGCTTTAGGTGGCAAACCTACTTCAGCAGAAGATCATTTCGTCAGAGAGTGGCCTGAGTTTCTTAGTCCCCAGGAGTCAAAATGCGAGGCTAGAAGCCGCCACAAAAGAAAAACAAGGAAAACAAGAAGAAGAAGTAGAAAGCCAAAATGAAACTAAAGATAACTTTCGAAGAAGAGTATGTGCCGCCAGTTAAGACGCCTTTCACTTTATGTGACTACATTCCTAAGGGTTTCTTCTACAATGACTCTTCGGATGACGATCTTGTGGAAGGAGAAGTGGCTCAATGTTGTATGGTTTAGTGGGTAGATGAGTGTGAAGAAGCGAATGCTAATCCCATAAACACCGCTCCAGAAGTGGATCAAGTAACTTTTCGGTCTGGTCGTTGACTCAATCGCCTGAACCGATAAGAAAAGAGAAGGAGAAAGAAATGTCACTAAAGCAATTGCCAACATTAGAGAATGCTAAGGAGCAAAATAGATAAGAAGCACTCTCATCGGGCTCAACTAGCAAAAGTGTCACTGGAGACAAGGAGTTGACTAAAGACCTCCCGGTTTCTTTTCAAGTTCGTCAAGGGTCTGATAAAGAGAAGGTCCATTATGATGTCATCTCCCATCTCAAGCGAGTCTCAGCACGCCTAAGTGTCTATGATGCTCTACAAATGTCGAAGGAGCTAAGAAGTGCACTTATTCAGGTGTTAATGGACCCCGATGACTACAAGGATCAAGTCGACCCTACTGAGGTGGATGAGGTATTATCATCTCCTTTAAACCAATGTGCTGCATGCATGGCTTGCATAACATTTACTGATGAGGACATACAATTAGGGTCTACGAATAATAACAAGATCAGGGATGAAAGGATAAATCAGATCCTACTCGATTGTGGTTCTGCAGTCAACCTTATTCCATTAAGAGTATTGAGAGCAATAGGGATAACACCTAATCAATTGTCCTCGACCTTGCTCACAATATAAGGATTTATTCATGTGGGGCAAAAGGTCCTAGGCACAGTTGCTTTAAAAGTTGAGTTAGATGACCTCTACACAGAAGTTCCCTTTCATGTGGTAGATGCTAATACTTCATATAATGCCTTGCTTGGCTGGCCTTGGCTCCATACTAGTAAGGCTATTGCCTCAACTCTTCACCAGTGTTTGAAATACACCGATAAGCACGGCAATGAAAAGATGATCTGAGGGGATGCAAATCCTTCTCAAGGAGAAGACGTTAGTTATGTAGATGCCAAGTTCTATAAGTCAATAGACTTGGCAATCTACCGAGTGCCCTTAGACCCAGATGGGGGAACCAGGAAGATAAGCCCAAGGCTTCTACTTTGCCTCGAAAGGTCATGCGTGTTGTCAATAGCTACGCTAATGAAGTAAAGGAGCCTCAATTCACGCGATCAAAGGTGTTGTTCGAATACACACCTAAGGAAGAAAGAAAGGTTGGCCAAAAGGCATTAACACCAGTGAGGAAAATTATGAACTCTCTTGTCATGAGTTATATTTTTCCTCTCAGGAGAATTGACCAGTCAATGCCCAGTGAAAACTTGGTCATAAGAACATCACTCGGTAACAAAAGAGTAGTGTTAAGAGGAAGCTCTTCAAATCCCTTGACAGAAGCATCTGCTTCAGGCACTCCCCATTCAGGAGGGTCATCATCATCTCAAAGTAGGCTGGGAAAGGGCAATAAAAGGAGATTTATTGTAACCGACGAGCGAGTGAACATCTCCCATGAAGGTGAAGTCCTAAAAAGATCGTTTCAAGGAGATACCTCTGAAAATCTTCTTGTATCACATGATGGGGGAGTTCTCAAAGCCTATGCAATAAATGACTTGGTTTTCACACCCTAAGAACAACAGTTATTCTCTAAGGACAAATAGGTCCAACCTTGAGTCTCTGTTTTTCAAAGGCTTGGGAAAGTCAATTAACCCAAATAAAAGAGCATCTGAGTCAGAAAGTAGAGGAAGTGGAAGTTGAATAAGAAAGGGCAATAGCCTAGAAGCTTTGTTTGGGTTCGTGAATAAAATGAAGTCAAGTAAGCAGACCAAGTTAATGTTGTTTCTATCAAAGATGAGAATGATGATCAATTTTTTGAACTTCCTTATCAAGAATCTCCCAAACATCAAAGGGCTACCACGATAGACTCGAAAATGTGTCGTGAAGTTCAAGTTCAAGATGATTCGCCTAAATGCCCAAAAGATAACTCAATTCCTATAGAATAAGAGCCCTATCAGGATTTTGTCGAGGCTGCTCAAGCAACACCACTAGAAATGGAAGATGGCGGTCAAGCCAGAATCGATGACATACGGGAGATAAACTTAGAAACAACTAACAGCCCCAGGCATATTTTTGTGAGTGCCGTATTGAATGATAAAGCAATGACACAATATGGATAACTCCTTCAAGAATACAAAGATGTATTTGCTTGGGGATATCAAGATATGCCAAGTTTGGATCCAAATGTCGCTGTCTATAAGTTAGCCATTTCTGAAGGTGTAAAGCCAATAAAGCAGCCTCAGCGGTGTTTTCGTCTTGATTGACGATCCAAATAAATGCTGAAGTGGACAAGCTCATAAAGGCTAGTTTCATTCATGAAGTTCAATACCCAACTTATTGGCTAACATTGTCCCCGTTCAAAAAAAGAGTGGCCAACTCTGGATATGTGTAGATTTCAGGGACTTAAATAATACATCCTCCAAGGATGATTTTCCACTGCCAATCATCAAGCTTCTTGTGGATGCCACCATGGGGTTTGGTGCTTTATCTTTGATGGATGGTTTCTCGAGGTATAATCACATCAAAATGGACCCTGAAGATGAAGAGCTCACTACTTTTCGGACACCATAAGGTACATACTATTACATGGTAATGCCATTTGGTTTGAAAAATGCTAGGGCCAGTTACCAGAGAGTCATGACAATCATTTTTCATGACTTTCTCCACAGCCTAGTTGAATGCTATGTTGATGACTTGGTTGTAAAAACCAAAAATAAAGGAAATCATCCACATGACCTAAGAAAGGTCTTTGAGAAGCTAAGCATGCACCAACTCAAATTGAATCCCTTGAAATACACATTCGCAGTTACTTTAGGGAAGTTCCTAGGCTTTGTGGTTCAAGAAGAAGAGATTGAGATTAACCTCGATAAAGTCAAAGCCATAATCCAAATGCCCCCTCCAAGAAGCTTAAGAGAATTATAGGGTTTACAAGTAAGGTTGGCTTACATATAATGGTTCATCTCAAATTTGTCAGGAAGGTGTTAACCTTTTACAAGACTCTTAAAAAAGGACAAGCCTTTTATTTGGGATCAAGCATATCAAAACGCTTTTGAAAGCATCAAGCAATACCTTACAAGACCACCTGTTCTAATGGCTCCAATATAGGGAATACCCCTAATCTTATACACAACAGCCCTTGAACTATTTTTGGGGGCCATGTTAGCCCAATGTAATGATGAAGAGAAAGAAAATACCCTGTACTATATGAACCGAACAATCGTAGGTGTAGAAGCAAATTATTCTTCTATGGAGAAAATTTGCCTTACCTTAGTATTTGCCATTCAAGAGTTATGACACTACCTCATGTCCCATCAGATTATTCTAATCTTGAAGATAGACCCATTAAAATATATATTATCTAAGCACATGCTATCGGGGAGATTGACCAAATAGGCTATGCTTTTGGCCCCTTTGATATCAAGTTCATGCCTTGAAAGGCAGTAAAGGGAAAAGCCATAGCTGATTTCCCAGCAGCATATCCATATCCAAATAATGAGGAACTACTTGATGATCTGCCACATGATGAAGTTATGCTCGCTGAAATTAGAAAGTGGCAGTTACATTTTGATGGGCAGCAATGGGCTGGGGAGCTGGAGTATTGACCAGCAATTGGCCCTTGAAATGTAACGAATAAATAGCCATTACAAATAAATAGCCATTGGCCCTTGAAATGCGTATTGACCAGCTTGAAGTATTAATGATTCTCAGTTAATCATCTAACGAATAAATAGCCATTACGAAGTAAGAAATGCCAAATTAGTGCCTCTTCACCAAAGGGCAAGAAACCTTATAAACCAATTCCTTCAAATATAGTTTAACCATGTGGTAAGGTCTGAGAATGATAAAGCAAATGCCTTAGTAAAGTTGGCTGTTTCACTGACACTCCCTAACGAAAAAGAAATTCCAATAACAATCAGGTAACATCATTTATTAGCCTCAGCCTTAGACCGTTTTGATGAAACAGAAGAAATAAATGTGGTCTCGATTTTTGAGGTCAAAGAAGAAGTAGATTGGAGACAACCTCTCATTGAGTATATCCAGTATGGCATCTTACGCACTGATTCAAAGAGGAGAGTAGATGTAAAACGATGAGCACTAAGATTTATAGTTAAAAACGATACCTTATATCGGAAAGCTTTTGAAGGGGTGTTACTTAGATGCTTGTGAGGAGAGGAAGCCACTTATGTCCTAAATGAAGTTCATGCTGGGGTATGTGGTGCTCACCAGGCAGGTCCAAAACTTACTGACCAAATCAAACGGTTGGGCTATTATTGGCCAACTATGGTCCAAGATGTAATAAAATTTGCCAAAGCATGCCAAGCTTGTCAAATACATGGTGATTTCATTCATTGGCCACTGCAGTTAGTTCATCCAAGCATATTATCTTGGCGGTTCTATACAAGGGGAGTCAATATCATAAGGTCTTTCAAGCCTTCCTCCTTCCATGGCCATGTGCTTATTTAGCAGCCACAGATTACTTTCCAAAGTGGGCTGAGGCAATTCCATTAACAGAAGTGGGGCAAGGTAAGTTGCTGACTTCATCAGGACCCATCCCATTTACAGATATAAAGTCCCATATAAAATCATTTTAAACAATGCCCTGTACTTTAAACATTAAGTGATGATAAGGCTTAGAGAGAAATACAAGTTCAAGTAGTGCTTCTCATCAAGTTACAATCCATCATCAAATGGTCAGGCTGAAGCTTCAATAAAGTGCATTGCAAGATTCCAAAGAAAATGGTTTCAAGATCAAGAAGGGATTAGCATGAATGAATACCAGAAGCTTTATGGGCCTATTAAACCATAATTTAAACTGCACCTGGTTGTACGCCCTATCACTTGGTGTTCGGTTCAGAAGTCATGCTACCCTTTGAGGTGCATCTACCCTCTCTAAGAGTGGCCATGCAATTCACTGATCCAGATGAAAATACTCAAGTCAGATTGGCCGAATTGGAAGCATTAGAGGAGCGTCAGTTAATGGCGCAACAAAGTCTTGAAATTTACCAAGCTCAACTGGCTGGTGCGTTCAACAGGCAAGTCAAGTTTCGCTCATTTGGCGTTGGAGATTTGGTCTTAACAATAAGGAGACCTATTGTCATCATTCGAAAGACACAAGGAAAATTTGAATCCAAATGGGAGGGCCACTATATAATCACTAAGGTCTTTCCTAAGGAGCATATGAGCTCTTAAATCATGGTGGACAAATATTATATGCTTGCATCAATGGCAAATTTGTAAAGAAATTCTTTACTTCAAGTTTCTAGATAGTTGAATTGTATTAAGCTACAGAAGGCTTGATCCCACAAAAAGGGGTACGTAGGCAATCTAGCTTTATGCTAGCCTCAGCCACAAAACATGAAACCCTCTATCCTTTTATATGCAAGATTCCTTGGTTCATGTGGTATTGTAAATTATCATATAAAATTCACAATGGAGATAAACTATTAGTTGTCATTTTTAGTGTAATTATATTGATTTCTGCTATTATAAAAAGGGGGCAATGGAAATGAAATAATGGCAGTTAGCACAAAAAAAAAAAAGAAGAAGGTGCTACTGCATCATTACTATCCCTGTTTTATTCCAACATCCGACATAACTCCGTACAAAGAGTAAAGCCCAAACACAAACTGAAAACAATAGGAACAAAGGAATGAAACATAATAAATAAAATAAAATAAAATAAACTTAATATTTATTAAAGGAGACAATAGAGTCAACCAAATTATTCAATTGGTGCTTCTCCTTTTCTAAATCCTGGAGCTTGGTGACCCCGGCCGTAGCCAACTCCACTTAAAGACGTTCATTTTCCTTTCTTTTGAAATGGAGTGAGGCCCTCAGTTCCTTCTCTGTAGTAATCAGTTTCTATTTATGATGCATAAGATCCTATCGCATTATACAGAGTCGTTCTTCTTCCATCAAAATCTCCTTCTCCCTAAGTTCATGCTCCAAAGTTTCACTGGATAACTCTTTAAGATTGTCTTCCATGTGAGAAATTTTAGATGTGTAAGTAGAATCTTAAGAAGATAGAAGACGGAGTTGTTGGATATCTACTAATCCTTTCATTTTTGCGATAATCTCAGCTGTATTGAACGCTTCTTCTACCTTAGAAGTAAGCCAAGAAATTTCTACGGTGTTACGATGAAATGCGTCAGCCAAGGAGTGAAGGATTTTAAGGATCAAAAAACTCACACACTATTGGCTAGTAAAGCTTGGGTAGAGTCCTGGTTAGAAATCATGTCCACAACAGCCTTTACCCCACTAAGAATACTCTCCTAGACCTAATCTTCTATTGGGTTAACAAAAAAACTCCCTAATATAGTGGGAACTCTTTGAAGTGGTGTAACTTCCACTACATCATCTGGAGTGACTTGTACAAGGATAATGGCAGTCATAAGAGGATCTTGCTTCTTCCCTATAATAGAGTCGGTTGTAATTATAGGGATATCTATGCTCTTTGATATAGGGGCATCTTGTAGGCACCAAGCCTCTTGCTGAAGGTTAGGTATATCATTTCCTCTATTAGAATCATCAGACTGATCAGAATGATCGTAATGAGCTCTCTTGAAATTGACGTCACTAAGAGATTGCTCACGAAAAGTTCTTTTTCTCTTTTATGATTTATGGTTACTCTCGGAGACTGTTTCCTTCCCTTTCTTCGAAGAAGCCCCTGCAGACTTCCCTTTGGCAGAGAAGCCTATAGAGTGCTCTTTGGAAGAAGCTCCAGTACCTTTTCCTTTAGGTAAAGCTCTAGTGGGCTGTGCTTTTGGAGATTTATTACCCACAATCTTTGAAATTCTAACAGGTCCACCAATAGACTGTGGATTTAGGCGAAGGCAATCAATGATGAAAATCTGCTCCGTTAAAATTGCCTTATAATTGACAATAACCTGGTGGATTTTCTGGACAGACTGACTCAAGTAAGGGGTGCTGGATCTAGCCCACCAATTATAATAATTCCAAGTACAAAGTCCTTTGAGATAAACATTTGGAATGTAGAGTTTGGCACCAGTGCCATCCCTATAGAGAGTTGCCACGGCTTGAGCAAGGTCCATCGTGTTTCTTTGTTTCCTAAGAGAGACTACAAAGCTTAAGGTGTTAGCAGGAACACCTTGGTCAAATCCAAACTGGCGAGTAAATCAATTTGGATAATAGGGTTCCAAAAGTAATTCAGAACCAATTCGGATATGAAGCACAGAAGATCTTATAGATAGTAAAAATTTGAAGTCTTCATCTGATAGCTTCATGTCGACTAAGTCCCGTCCTTTGGTGATTGCTCCAAAAATGCGCTTGCGCAAAAAGAGATGGATTGCCCGTTTCTGAAAAATGTTCCTTGCTTGTGCTAGTGCAAATCATTTGGCTAATATTCTAGTATAGCGCATCAATGTAGGATAATCTACTGGACACTTGGAATTAGGGTGTAGAGAATATAAGGCCGGAAAAACTTCTGCTAACCAACCCACTAATAATGAATAGGAAAACAAGGATTAGCTCGACCCAGATGATCAGGATGACTTGCAACTTTTCCTAAACCATGGTAGATGTATCCTAACACTATTAGAGTTAGGGAGAGCTTTGTCACTTTTGCCATTAAAGAAGCCATTATGAAGGTCTCCAGTCTTATCACTTGATTATGATATGATAGGACAAAATGGCCCAACTAAAAAGCCAAGAAAGCCGCAAGCTCTCCAATATTTGTGACATTTAAAGGCAACGGATGACCTCTCTGCGAGACTCGTGGAGGGCTAGATGATGTCCTCTTTTGCGACCCTTTCTCAACAGCACCCTATATTAATTCCCCTCTATAAAAATGATCCAACCATCAATTTCAGTAGATATGGCTGCTCTTATAGAAGCGACAGAGTTCGGCATGAATACGAAGCAACTCTAGGACTGTTGGTGAAATTTTTTCATCATCCATCAAATCTTCACTACAAGGCAAAAATTCTTCTTATACATCTCCTAAAACTGGAAGGCCAGTGATTCTCTCTAAGTTGTAGAGAGAGATGCCAACTTCTCCAGCACTGTGATGGAGCGTATTTGTTAGAGGACTAAAGCTCACAAAATGCTCTCCATACATCTCTATCAAAATGATAAGGGTAACAAGATACACCAACAGCTCCATATATGCCTGTTGATCTAAGGGTATGCTTAAAGTGCTTTAAGATATACTCAATCCATTCAATAGCACCTATCATAAAACTAGATAGCCCTCAAAATTTAACATCTACACCCCAATTTCTCCTCAAGGTGAGAAGCTTATGGTGAGCAGGATAAAATGATGGAGTGACCAAAATTTTTTTATCCCCATTAGACTATCTGTTGACCTTTTCGAGAACCATGGCGTCAAAAAAATTTGCATAACCCTTGCAGACGTTGATGCAACTTTTCTCATCATTGTGTGAATAGGAGAAGGTGCCTTTTCCCACCTTTCCTTTTCTTATCCAAGTGATCCTAGAGTCTGGCGGAGGAGCAACAGTAAGGGTTTTCAAAGAAGAAGAACGTCTGTAAATAGGATGATGAGATGACTTGTCACCATTTTCGAGTGGTGCCCTTTGAGAACCGCAACTCCCATCCATTGCAATTTGTCAAAATATATATATATATATATATATATATATATATATATATATATCAAAAAAATAAAATCAATAAATTGATACAGTAAAATTCACATATCATATATGCTTACAAATGCTCACACACATGATATAGGGGACAACTATTGGACTATAAATTTTTACAAAAAAATAATTTTAGTTTAATAGCAAAAATTTAGTTAGACTTTCAAATTAAATTCATGGGACTAATATCATGGTGACTTATAATATGATCCATGTATTTTTTTTTTTAAAAAAAATTCAATCCATGGTTTCATATTAATAAAGGTTTTCAATTTCCTAAAACTACTAATACAACATTTGGATGTGAAAGTTTTTATAATTAAACTCAAAAAAAGAGAGAGTGTTGGTTCTTTTTCGTTCCTACACTAATGGCCATGTAACTTCCCACTAACTTGACTTTCTAACTTAAATGCAATGTGGGTTGATGAGGGAATAACCACTTGGCCATTATTATAAAAAGTGAAAGTCTCTTTTAAAGAAGATGAAGAGACACTGGGTGAAGAATCTGGAGAAGGATTGGAGTACTCGTCCGTTTTAGGTATTAGTTTTTTAGAGATTGGAAGGCAATAAAAGAATGTAGTCAAGTTAATTCAATCCCCCTTATGTCTCTCATTTTGATGTTATCTCTTTCATAGCCATCCATAAGAACTTCAATCCCTATCACACCTGAAACCGTCCGGCAACCAAAGCAAATGTGTCCTCTGTTATTGATTCAAAAGGATCCAAATATGATACCTGATAAGTATTGGGTTCAAAGAGGCTCATAATTCTGGATTCAAAAGGATCCCAATTAAGCTTGAAAAGGCTCATATAATTGGATTTACAAGAATTTTGAGTTCAAAATGACTCATCAAAATAGATTCACAAGGATCTTGGGTTTGAAAGGACCCCAATGTTGGATTCAAGAGGATCTCGGTTTGAGAGGCCTCAAATTGAAGATGTTGGGGAGCATAAAATAAAACAAAATAAAAATTTGCTTGAGCATATATTAAAGTGTATCATCTTTCGATTAAAAAAAATCGAGGCCAAATTCTAATTTCTTTCTTGGCAATATTAGAGAAGTTACCAATTTTTTGAAACTACCAATATAAGTAGTGGGTGCTGAAAAAAAGAAATGATAAAGTTGAAAGTCATGGATGGGGATGACACGTTATCTAGTCCTCTACCCCCCTCGTTTCCTCTTTCACGAAAAAAACAAATCATAAGAAAACCAAACTCAGGCAAACCTTCTGCAGGGAGTGAATTCATTATAAATAAAAACAATATCCATGCATCCTAATCTTCAGGCTTGCCTAAGTTTAAAAAAATTGACAAAAAGTCAAGTTCTTATACCCTGGTTTATATAATGTTAGTTATGGATCCTTGCGTGTCTTCAGTTGTTTCTCAAATTCGTTAGAAAAATGAAGAAAGGGATTTTATATGTTCATAAACTAGACAAAGAGATCCCCATGGGCAAACCTTTAATAAAAAGATGGAGAAGATAGCCTCGATAATACTCAAGCTTAATCAAGTGAATGTGCTACTAGAGTCCGCTATGGTGAACGTCTAAGTGATTTTAGGGGCAAAAAAGTAGAGGATGAATCGACCACTCTTATGGCCCTTTACAAGTTTACATTAACTAGGTTACCTAACCTAAAAAATCTCCAATTAATGTTAGACGCTCCTCCAATTTTATTTTTTTCCCCTTCTCTAATAAAATAAAAATATGTGATAATTAGGAGTTAAAAAATGCATGATAATGCTAGTGATGGGAGTTCCATGCTGCAACGTCAAGTAGGTGTGCAAGGATTACGTTAAGACTATATTGATATTTGTGCGGAGAATATGGGCTGTCACGATACATGTAAAACAAGTTAAGAGTCTAATACTCGTTCCTAGACAAATAAATACAAGCCATATTGCCATTAATTCCTGATAAACTTTAACACTAAGTGGTGATTTTGACTATTAGAAAAAAAAAAAACAAAACAAAGGAAGAGGGAAGATC